>LJIJ01002020.1:0-32503 GCA_001718145.1 Orchesella cincta
TAATACAAATTAACCGAAAACAGGCATCGGAAATATCGCCCCTTTATCTTTGCATGATTAGCGTTTGTGTTTTAGTTCTTCAGCAAGCTTCTCAGCTAGAGAACACCGCAATACCTTTATTTCAGTTCCAAAACATCTTTATTGTTACAGGTTTCGTGTCTGAATTTATAACCGGATCAGGGGTTTTTGCTTTTTACCTTTTCAGCAGCTTTTTTACTACTGCGCTCGATAATTTCAATTCTATATGTATTTGTTTAATTGATTTTTGTCGTTTTTTCAATCTCGCGGTAGTTGCGTTGTTTTCAAGGCCTATGTAACATACCAGAAATGTCACTTTAAAATGTGCGACTGTGCGAGTTGTCTGAGACGCGCGATTTCTTTTTGTGGGTGAGCTAATAAGCTTCGTAATGTCGTGTGGATGAGGTTTTTTATAATGGCGATTTTTCTTATTTGGCGAGAATGCGTCTGGTTAGGAGGTGCGGAAGTGGTGCGCGAACTCTTTGAAAGTTGTTGTAGTGCACATTCCTGTGTCAGACAAACTTGCCCCAGGAGACAGCAACATGGAATTGCGCGAGGTCAACCGTTTCTTCCAATCCTTGACCATCCCTGCAAGGTCAGGCAGTTTCCCTAGCGGAAAAGTTTTTGTCATCCAATCCGCTGCTTCTAAATTAGATCCCCTGATGGGAGTTTGTGTGTGGCTGGTAATTAATTTTAACCAGGCGATTGCCTGTCACTTGCTCAAGAGCCTTTGTGACCACTTCTTGGAATGACTACACCACAGTCGCTTCTGACATGTTGTTGGTGCCCATGAGTGAGTTTTGGATTAATAATGGGATGGTGAAACAATATTACGCCCGGTGATATTTGCGGGATTTCCTTACAAGAAAATTTTGGAAGAGGTGGCAGTCTTTACGACGGAAATGTATAACCAGATCAAAGGATTTCAGGCCATGCCACGACCGGATGCGGTGCAGAGTCATGTTCAAGCTCCAAAATAAATTTATGATGACCGACAAAATTAATATGAATGTTTAAGCAAACTATGCAACTTTTAGAGTTTTATTTCAGACGAAATAAATTATGCATGAACGCATTGTCAAGATTATAATATCATTGATATTTCCAATACACCAAAGAATGTTCTTTCTGCGCATGATTTTGACGGAGATGTGATTGTAGTATCATCAGGTTCTCCTATACAAAGCGAATGCTCCCCGATTTTTTCAAACTCTGGAAAATCCTCGCACGTTCCCATTCCATTTTCTGACGAAACCAAGCCAGCCTGGAGCAAGTGGGGCTCACAAGGGTTCGCACCGCGTCTGCAGAGGGACCTGCATGGAGCATAGAGGAGACTCTTTTTAGTTGGAATTCTACCTCCAATCTCGAACTCCTGCACATTGGAAAGAAAAAGGGAACAAAGTAAGAATTTTAGGTCCGGAGAGCACCCGTCTCAAGAATGTGCTGATATTTGCTGATTTCCACGCAGCTTCTGCCTAAAAAAAAGGTTTAAATGTAGGTCTTAATTTATCTTTAATCATGAAAAACAGATACTGCAAATACCTGTGTCGTGTGGTTGAGTGCATTAGGAAATCCGGTGAAATTGTAGGGGATTCCTTCACAAATGGAATTTGAATTTTTTTCGCATGTTAAATGCTCTTTTTCTTCAGCGATTCCCCAATTTATGGTGGTCAATCCAATGCCACACAATTAGCCAAAAAAATTGCCAATCATTCTTAAAGTTGGTCTGAACCGAAGTCTAAAAAACTTTAGCAATTTTTGGGGTAAAATGATTTTGACCTATAGACGTAGGTATAATATGTATTGTTGCGCCTACTTAGAGGAAGTGCTTGTTTTAAGAGTTTCTCCAGTTATATATTCATTCGTTTTTCATTTCCAATATAATTAGTCATTTATTCCACTGAATGACCTCTTTTTGCTGCTTTATCATTTAAGTAGAACATTCTAGCCGAATATCCGGCTATATCTATGAACTAAAACCACACAGAGGCATGCTCCCAAGTTTATCATGCTTTTCTACTGAATTTAGTAAAGTTTAGGTACTTCATTTTTCATTAATAATGATGGCCTTGGTACTTTGTTAGGAAAACGAATGAAAAAATCAGTAGTTCTCCCTCTTCAGTTGTCTTTCCAGAATTTATATGTAATTGGCCCTCTCCCAACGAGCTAATCTAACTGGCCAACAGATCACACACAAAATAATTACTTATTTTCATAATCAAAAGGTTGATCAAAAGCAACTTTTCAAAACGATGGGCTTTGTCTGGCCAGGTTCTGCAGCCAGCCGTGCAAAATGAAGATTACGTCTGGTTTGTGAGCTAATCTGGCTTTTCCTCAAAGCACATGTTGCAGGCTACAGCAATAATATTTTTCTGTTCATCTTCATCATCATCGCATTACATTTTAATCCACGAAAGGTTCACTTGTTTTTGTACCCCAGCAAGAAACTCTAGGAAAACATACATGCATGAGCTGAGTTGAGTAAAATACACGCAGTCGCAATGATAGTCATCAACCGAATAAAAACACGAAAGAGCAGTTTGGCTGCAGAGTGCATTATATCATCAAATCACGATGATTGTGTCATTATCAGGCATATGAATGGGTGTCAGGTTCCACACTAGCCACTAGCCCTACCTTCATCAGCTTTGAGATGATGCCAAAATCTTGAATGAACTCCATGCAATAAAAAATATGAATAATAAAACAATGTACGTTTTTATTTGAAGGAGCGTACACATCTTACGTTAGAATTGCAATACAAAAACTGAAAAGAATAAAATTCCGGTTTGAAAAAATATAACGTTGGCTCTTGCCCCAGATGATTTTGACTCGAGTTCTACTTCCTCTTCTGCAATTGAAGGAGAATCGGTTGAAATCGAATATTCTCAACAGGTCGATCCCCTCCCTTCTCATCCATGCAAATTGGCTCTCCTCCAAATATCGGGAACTGATCACATCCCATCTTCTCCGGCCAGTTGAAGCCATACTGTATCATTATTGGTTCGCAACCAGCCCTTGCTCGCTCACAGAGTGACCTGCATGGAAGCATGGTTTTAGAATTCCTTCCTCGCATCTGGGAACGTAAAGGAGGCAAAGGAATGGCTTCAAATCGTCGGAACATCCTAGCTCAACTAGTGGCCAATATTGATGAATTTCTAGTCCAGCTTCGTCCTAAAAAATTAATTCCTTATTACAAATTGTTTATATAATAGGGGTATAAACTACTCGCCACTAAAACTGACCTGACTTTCGTGGCTAAATTGGTTGGCATTTAGTGTAATTGTAGCTTATTCCAGTGCAAAATGGAATCGTAATTTTTTCACATGATGGTTGTCTTTGTTTCACTCTTCGTCCACCTCCTTTTACTCCTCCTTCTACGTGATCGACCAAAACGAATAAAATACCAACACCCAAAATTATCCAGCACTTAAAAAACATTTCAAAACTGGAGCTAGAACCGTTTAACATTAATTAATTGGCTTTTCAGATAATTATAACCAGAGCTACTTTAAAATTCATTCAGGGCGTAGCTGGAACTAAAAATAATAAGAGATTTTCCTCTCTCTCTCCATTTGTCATAATTATCTCCACTTCATTCAATCCCGTCATTGTCATTCAGTATAGTCTTGCTCTTACTATCAAATCTCGAAACCAAAGTCTTGTGTGGATGCTCCCCAAAAGCAAGTGCGTTGCTCTTCAAAGCTCATCCCAATGATCCCAATATCAACTCAACCAAGTGCATCTCTTCTTCTCATCCTCAGTAATTTTTCCATAGCCTAAAGCCAAGCTTATATCATTCATTTTTTCATTTGGGATATCGGGATTGA
Source organism: Orchesella cincta (assembly GCA_001718145.1). Taxonomy (NCBI): domain Eukaryota; kingdom Metazoa; phylum Arthropoda; class Collembola; order Entomobryomorpha; family Orchesellidae; genus Orchesella; species Orchesella cincta. The sequence continues at coordinate 3,849 of LJIJ01002020.1, forward strand.
GACTCACTTCTCACTTGCACTCTTCCACAACCAAATAAACAAAATTATATATATGTTTTATATGGATATACTTAAATATGCATGCAAGCAGAAAATGTGCTGTTATTCCTCCTCATCATCATCTTTTCGCTTTGTATTGCCATTTTTTCTTGGCAAATTAGGCAAAATAACGCTGTATAGACTGACTGCATGTGTTGCATTACAATACACATAATAACATGGATATTATGTGTTTTTATGATGATGATGCTGAAATATGTTTCTCGTTCTCCCTCAAAGATTTTCTTCCATCAGCATCCAAACTACCTACTAATCCTCAGCTCTCAGAGAGCTCACAATCAGGCACGTCAGCACGCAGAGAAAATGTACAAGTTAGTTTCGTGAAATGACAGCTTCGAGCAACAACCAAGCAACTGCTCTCATATATTTCTTCTTTTATAGAGATTTAAAGCCATGTGCTTTGAGAACCCAACAAATATTTCAACGAAGCAAGAGTTTTTGCAGGATTTTTTGCTTTTCAAACCGTTTGAAACTTCCGGAACTGATAAAATTAATTCCGATACGAAAATAAATGTGCAAAAATAGATTTTGGCTTGGATAGCTAATTAATTATAAAGTGATTGAATAGAATTTGTGTTGTTTCCAAGTGTAAATGAAGAGGAAAAAGGTGTTTTGTCATCATGATCATGGTGGTAGTGATGTCATTACAATTGCAATCTCCGTTTGAATATAAATAAGAATGAATGCGCAACTAGTTTCATTCCAGTGAGCTCCAGTTTTGTTGGGATGTGCTCGCATTTCTCTGCGTGTCCTACAAAATGACAGCGTCACGTCTGCTCCTTACTTTTGCATTCCAATTCCAGCATCAAGTTATGCACCTAAACAAAACATTGTGAGTGAGCGACAGAGATTAAAATGAAAATTGTTATTGTACTCTAAACGTTGTTCACTCTTTAAAATAAGAAGCCAAGCCAGAAGGTGATCTCTGAACTCTTTCTTGAAGCTAAACACGTGTGAGGAGCGAAAGTTGTTGCTGTTCTTTTCTTCAAAACAAGATGCGACTACAAACCAGGTAAAAAAAACTGTGGTGAAGCAACTTTAGCTTAAAAAAAAACAAGAACATAACTGTATATCAAAATGCGTGAAGAATCTCTCCCAATTTGTTTGACATGCTTGCTTGCTATGTGTCAGCTTCGTCACCGCAGCTGTGACAATGACAGTTAACAATGGGACTTTATAAAGCTTTAAAACAGGAATAAAAATAGTTTTGCTCATTCAGATGACGTTCAAATGGCTCAATTACGACGCTATCATTTATGGGTTATATTTAGGTGGCTACCAGTTTAATCTGGTCAGTTTAGTTTTTGTCCTTCATTTTTTTCATTCCATTCATACCATCAAACATTACCATGCACAATTTATATTGTCATGAACTCAACGAGTGCAAATAATTGCAGCTTGGGACGCAACGGCAACGTCAACAGTAATTAACCCGGTTTTATCAAGTGTCATCTTGAGTGATGATGATGAGGATGGGGAGCGACATTTATGAGCTATTTACAACTGAACAAACTTGTCTCGTCGCGAAATATGTTGGTTTGTTGGGTATACACACATTATCATATCATGTTTGACTTTGCTCTGCTCTCATATTATATACTCCATTTAAATTAACACTTTGCCATTCCCATTCATCAGTCTTTGTTTGCAGTTGTGATTTATGATATTTTTTGTTGCGAGTTATGATGGGTGATGGCTCTGGCTGGGCTGTAAAGTTTTTTGGGGCTTCATTTGTTAAAACGAGCTCGTTTCTTGTAATCTTATGCATGAGCATGCATTAAAATGCAGTGGATTATTACTCGGCTTTGAAAACAAGAATTATTATACGCTGTGGATGATTTTAAGCAACTTTGGTTTGGTTGGACAATGAAAGGAAGAAGGTGAGGTTAGTGGACTTTCAAATTTCTCATGAAAATTGGCTATGGATATACATACCTAATTCTTTCGTATATATTGCATTACAGCAGAGTAAATGATGTATAAAAAAAGTATGTAATATATTATGCCACTTATTTTTGACATTGCCGACTTTTTCTCGCTTTTTGAATCTGTCTGGTGGATGTGGAATGTGGATACCACCCAAAAAATTAAGGGAGATTTGCATATTTCAACTTTGTCTAGTTTCAGGGCACACGCCTATAAATCATGTGCGCTATTGGTTTGGTGGCAAGTTGATAGGTAGGTGGAGATCAACTCAACCTTCGCCCTCAACACAAGTCTGTCTCTGAAACCTGCTAAATATTTCATTAAAATTCGACTCATCTTCTTTCCGTCCGCACATACAATGATTGAGTATTTTGTACTTTGTAATTATTCAACAAAAATATGAAAATGTTAACAGTTTTTTTTTCGTTTTTCCTACATGGATTTTTAAATACAGAAAAGGTCTAGGTTCAAATATTTCGATATCCCTGTGACATTATGCAGAATTACTAAAATGTCTTCCTTCGGTTTAATCATAACGTCATGGAAGGTTAAGTCGTTGAGTTGGGATTAGGAAGAGTGAAGTCAATTGCCAATGTATTACAATATTCTGGTATTTTGCATGCCTCCAGTTTTTATCTTGCTCATACTTTACTCCACTTCACATTGCTCATGGAAGATTTGTACTGTAAATACGCACGCATATAAACATAATATAGCACAGTATAGACCACCTTGCTTTGCAACTGATTGCGAGCTTAACTGCTTCATACTCATATATTATGCATCAAAACAAGTCAAAGGCTTTCAGCTCGTAATATGTAATATCATTCATTTATAATGGGACATGACATTATACTAAATTATAATATGCATGTGTTGATATTGAGTTTGAGCTGGGCTCGACGTATTTTTCTTCTTTCTTGATAGGCACAATCATTGCATATCATCCAAAACTTGTACTCACATACATTCCACATCCACATCATTCTTGTTTACTCTGGTTGTCCATCAGACGTTTCATTTCATTTTCATATCTCTCTTTTCTTCCTCCTTATCAGCAACTCATTCGTTCTTATCATGACTCAATGCTGACTGTCACTTGTTGACATACATTATAACAAGTTTACGATTTCCTATGAACTGTACCTACTTATTTCAAACGAATATTTACCTATTATCCGACGAATGTCTGTCTGTTTATGCGTATATTTATACACAACTACATGATATTTGTAAAACCTCATTTTCTCTCTGGGAAACGATAATATCCAGCTTTCTGCTTCATTTTCATGGCCATCTTCCTATCATCAATGCATGTTTTTATTGGAGCAAAAAGGAAACACTGTTTGTTTGAACTGTCTCTATTTTTCTTTTTCAGAGGATAAAACCGGCCGGCAATGTGAGAGCGAGAGAGTTTTAAAGAAGAAAGAGTCATGTGCATTATGCGAAAAGCCTAGCCTGCTTTTTATAGCCATTCTCTCCTCCTTTCCATCGACTTTGTTCCTTTGAAGGAGAGTTTTTGGTTACATCATCATTGTATTTAAGTCTACAAACACGAACAGTTACCCATTCTTCTCAAGAAAGAGAAGTCGAGCTTCCAATCCGCAGTCGAATACGCATCATTTCTCAAAAAAGTAAAATCTGCCGATAGGAAGAATGAAAAGTCATTATCGTCATAAATAACTCGCAACTCTAAATCAGGTTGAGTTTATGAAAAGCCACAGGAATTCATGATGGTTGCGTCATCATCATCATCATAATCAATATGCCACTGGAAATTTACAGCAGCAAAAAATACTCCGATGATGGAAGGAAGGAAGGTGAGGTGAGATTTGTGAAGTGAATTATATACATTCAATCCTTATATAGCCAAAGTTTTAGTGATGTGTGAAATGAAGTGATCCATAAACAAATTTTCAACAAGACAAAACCAAGCCAAGACCTAGTGTGACAAACTCAACTATATTGCAAAGAAAAAAAGCCAGTTTAAAATGAAGTGATGATAAAATAATTTAATGCAAACTCATCTCCACCAAAAAGGCAGGGAGATTACATTCATTATCACGTTTTTTGCGAGCTAAAGTCGACTGTTGAGCGTTCATTATTACGGTATATATTGTCAAGCTTTCTTGTCTGCAAAAAAAAGTCGAGTTCTCGCTAAAAAGAAGCACAAACATGCTCAGAACCCAAGCAACACTCTCTTTCACCACCTCTTCAACAACAACATGACGATGATAATAAAAAGAGCTCAGGCCAGGTAGCAAAAATTATGAGCTCCGCTCATAAACGTGCCTATCAAGAGTTATTGTAGCTCTCAAACTTTTTATATTATTCTCGTGAAAAAGCCGGTGCCGGCAAACATTCCCTGCCTTGCATAATGAAATGATTATGGGGCTCCTCTCAGACTTTCATAACTAATGTAGGTGAAAAATTTACAACACTTTGCATTGTAGATTTTAGCTTCTCTAAACGGACCGTCAACAACTTGAAGCTGCCACCAGCATCGTCAGTATTATTAGTCAAGAAGACAAAGTTTTTTTTACTAGTTCAACCATTTCAGTGCAAATAACATGTGTGGCTTTTGGTTGATTTTCTAGTCAGTTTATTTGCGTAAAGTGTTTTACCTACATTATTTGAACTGAGCTGGGTGTAATGTAATCATATTGATTAGCTAGTGAAAGTATTACATGAGTGGGATGTTGTTGTGGACTGGAAGGAATTGATTAAGCAAACCATTCTCTCTGCCACTTGATTACCAGAGGAGGATGATGTGATAAAGTGAGCGAGTGAAAAGAATAGCATATTTTATCATGTAATGAATTACTTATTATTACATTACATTTACGCTAAACGAGGAGGACAATGTAGATGATTCATAGAGCCCAGTAACAACGAGTGTGAGTCTGAACTGGTTCTCTAACTGGATTTTGTCTCGTCTCAACTCCCTAAAAATACGACACTCAAAAAGGATCTCAAATATCCAAGTGCTGAAAAATGTGATTGTTTAAAAATCTTAATTAATATGGAGTGTGGAAGCTGAAAATTGTTTGAGAGTAGGACGTGGACAAAGTGTGAATATTTTTAGGGAACTTTGGGATTTTTTAAAAGTACAATGAATGAGTTTGGTGGAGTAAACAAGGAGAGAAGATGGATCTCAGGTTGTTCCATCGTCATATTTGTGATATGGATTCTTGTGGGACATTCCGCTCATGGAAGGCGTAAGTAGAAAAAAATTATAGTATTTTCTTGTGACAAATAAATTATGTAGAATTTTTATAGCTCACTCACGACCACTAATAATTATCGTAGCGGGTAGCTTGTTAATCTCTGCATAAACCAAAAACTAACTCTCATCAAGTAGCAATTTATTAGCACGCCTGTAGCTAGAACCTAATAATTCGTTAATAACCTAACTAACGTTCCTACAACTTGCATGAAAGCTCTTTTACACAAACTTCTTAATTTGCATGCACCGCACAGCTTCATTCTGCCTCAAGCCGCCTGCACGTGGCAACTGCACGGATAACCTCCTCAAGTACTTTTACCTGCCGGCGGAAGACACCTGTAAGATCTTCCTGTGGGGTGGTTGCGCCGTCAATAAAAATGTGTTTGACGATTTTAACGCCTGCATGAGTGCTTGCTCCCGAAACAACGGGACTGAGTCTAGTGAAGAGTCTCTCGAAGACGATAATGAGGGAGAGCCGCTATCAGAAATCTTTCCTCTGATTCCCACAGGAGCTGATATTGCTGGTAAAAAATTGCACTGCATGTCTGTACTTAGCTAGCACGGTGTATTTTGCATGTAATAGCGTCATAGAGCGCGTTGTGGAACTGCAACTCCGTTCATTTCATTCATTCATTCCTCCACACTCGCTATTTTTCTCTCACTAGCTATCGCTTGTCAGGATGGCCGAGTGGTCTAAGGCGGTAGCTTCAGGTGCTATTCAGAGAAATCTGGCGTGGGTTCGAATCCCACTTCTGACAAATCTTTTTGTTCGCTTTTTTCACACAGAAGGAGGAGAAGAAGCTCATCCAGCGTCTTCACCAGGTCAATACTTGACTTTGGGGGTGGACAGCAACGCTACGACCTTTACCCTTTCCTCCCCTTCTTCCTTCATTCAAATAGGTCCTGAGGAGCACCTTACCCGCTACCAAATTCGGAACAGGAGAACTATTTCGTTGGAATTCCGTACTCGCCTTCCCCATGCCCTCCTTGCTTATCACGGGATAACCAACCGTCCTTCAGACATTAATCGCTATGAGCTTTACGTGATGCTGGATCAGGGGCAGGTGAAAATCAAGCATTTATTCGGAGACTACTCCACTACCCTCGTGGTAGGCAAAGGTTTGAATAGGGATATGTGGCACAAAGTTCAAGTCACAATTGACCCGGGTGAGAGGAAAATAATTGCGTCAGTTGATGAAGACACAACTGCCCAGGTACTGGATGGGTTGAGGGAGCATTATCTCTATGGGGCGGATAATGTGGAGCTGGAATCAGTCATTTTTATTGGCGGACTGACTCCCACGGTTGGGCTGGATATTAGTTATTTGGCCAAGACGTTTGTGGGCTGCGTGAGAAATGTCAGCTTGGAAACTAGCCCTTTAAAAACAGCTCCATTAGAGGGGATCTCGCCGCTGGTAGCCAGCCAATATAAAGATGTGGGAGAGAAATGCATGAGCAAATGTTGGGAACCCACCATGAAGTGTTCCAGGGATAGTAAATGTATCAATTATTATGACCATGTGGAGTGTGACTGCTTCACTGCAAGATTTAAAGGGGAGAAGTGCAAGGAACCGAATATTCCACAGTTGACGCTTTTAGGATATTCTTACGTGACTTTTACGGTATTTGAGTGGATGGATAGGGTACACTCGGATGATAACCGGATTAGTATGCAATTTAAGGTGAAAATTATTACCTCTCACTTTTACATTATTTTAACAAATTAATTTATAACTTTTTGGACATTTGCAGACGCAACTGGATGACTCTGTCCTTTTCTATGCTTCTGGGGAAATCCCAAAACATAATCACGTCGCCGTGTCCATTATAAATGGCTCCGTATATGTTGATATTGATTTCGGGAATGATGACCCAATTTCACGCCACTTGAAAGGAAAAGTTTTGGACTCTCGCATGCACATTCTCACCATAATTCACCAAGGGAAGAACGTGACCATTCAGCTAGATCAGAAGATTGAGCATCATGTTCTCACCGGGCCAAACTTCCATCTTCATATCAACCCCGATGTGTATATTGGAGGAGGCGGACCAACATTAAAAAATACAAAGCGTAATAAAAATCTAGCATAAAATAAAACCTTTAAGAAATGCACATAAATCACATAAAAGGGTTGATTTTTTTGCAGTGGCTGGGCTCATGTCCTCTAACAATTTTGTGGGATGCTTGCAAGAAGTCTATTTTAACACCAAGGCCATTCTTTACGAGCTTCAGGAAAATAATTTACAGGTGCGTTGTGGTATTATCACTTTAACGTTGGAATTCATGGGGAGTTATGGAGGATTTTCTAAAAAGTATTCTTTAGGCGACGGCATTCCACGTCTAACACCGCTTTTGTTGGACAATGCCTTGATCATAAAACGATCCCAATCACGATACCCTTCGCTGAGTCGGGTTTCCGGATCTCAAACCCAAACGCTGAGGAACTCTCCCTTCGTTTCGCCTTCAAATCCAACGAACTCTACGAACTCTTGTTATTCTACATGGGTAAGAAAAGCGCTCAGAAGGTGAAGCGTTTGTGTGTGGATGAAAGTTGATGAGTAGAGTCTCATCTTTGAGGTCCAGCCTGATCGCGCTTTGGCTGATATTTCCTCCCCAAAGAATCTCACCGTTAAATTTCAAAAGGCGAAGGGAGTGTGCACGTGATGTGGATCTCAACCTACAGAAATCCAAATGGTGAAGTGAAAGCTGCGGATGACGGAAAAAAAATTCGAGACTGAGCAGTATTTCCTAGAATCTGTTCCACCTCCTTTGAAGTGTTGTTGTGCGGGACCTCCACACCCACAAGGCCCCACTCTGGTTTTAAAGGGTGCGCGTGGCGCCGCGATTGAGATTTTGAGGAATCGGGTTGTCTCGAAGCCTGATCACATAGGCAAGCAAGCAATCGCTCACACAGATCAACATATTGGAGAGGATTCTATCGCGCATCTTTTAGATGACCAAATGGTAGATAACTATGTCTTGGATAAACTGCCCCTAGTATCCTTGTTTGATCTCTTTCTAGCGCACTAACAGCTGCTCGATGTCTTTCTTGTATGTTTGTCTTACTGTATGTTTGTAGTGGTGGGTTTGCTAACGTTTTGTGTGAATGCAAATAGGGAACCGACTAGGCTACTTACTCGACGACAACTCTCTATGCTCCTCACACGTGTTTAGCTTCAAAATGAACACGAGGGTCTCTGGGGAGAATCATGCTGGGTGACGACATTCGCCTTGTATTATTTATGACAACGATCAAAAGCGAACAGAAACTGTCGGAAGTAGTGGCCCTGGCTTTCGGTTATACCATAAAGGCAGCATTGTCGATGTCTGTTGTATATAAATCTCTTGGACATCGTCGATGGGAATCTTGGTCCTTCTCATCACCCAAATCCCGATTTGTGGTATAGGTGGAAACGTATAACTTGGAATGCTAGAGTAGATTGGATCATGACAGGAGAGAAACTTAAGGACGAAGTGTTATAGTGCGGGGAAGCCAGATGTGGCACTGGACACTCTGGTCTGGTATTGGTTTTGTAGGACACGCAGAGAAATGCGAGCAAACATCCAACAAAACTTGGAGGCCAGCCCCGGAATGAAACTCAGTTGCGCATTCATTCTTATTTATATTCAAACGGAGGATTGCAATTGTAATGACATCACTACCACCATGATCGCATGATGACAAAACACCTTTTTCCTCTTCATTTACACTTGAAACAACACAAATTCTTTCAATCACTTTATAATTAATTAGGCTATCCAAGCCAAAATCTATTTTTGCACATTTATTTTCGTATCGGAATTAATTTTATCAGTTCCGGAAGTTTCAAACGGTTTGAAAACACTGCAAGCAAAAAATCCTGCAAAAAATCTTGCTTCGTTGAAATATTTGTTGGGTTCTCAAAGCACATGGCTTTAAATCTCTATAAAAGAAGAAATATATGAGAGCAGTTGCTTGGTTGTTGCTCGAAGCTGTCATTTCACGAAACTAACTTGTACATTTTCTCTGCGTGCTGACGTGCCTGATTGTGAGCTCTCTGCGAGCTGAGGATTAGTAGGTAGTTTGGATGCTGATGGACAAGAAAATCTTTTGAGGGAGAACGAGAAACATATTTCAGCATCATCATCATAAAAACACATAATATCCATGTTATTATGTGTATTGTAAATGCAACACATGCAGTCAGTCTATACAGCGTTATTTTGCCTAATTTGCCAAGAAAAAATGGCAATACAAAGCGAAAAGATGATGATGAGGAGGAATAACAGCACATTTTCTCTGCTTGCATGCATATTTAAGTATATCCATATAAAACATATATATAATTTTGTTTATTTGGTTGTGGAAGAGTGCAAGTGAGAAGTGAGTCTCAATCCCGATATCCCAAATGAAAAAATGAATGATATAAGCTTGGCTTTAGGCTATGGAAAAATTACTGAGGATGAGAAGAAGAGATGCACTTGGTTGAGTTGATATTGGGATCATTGGGATGAGCTTTGAAGAGCAACGCACTTGCTTTTGGGGAGCATCCACACAAGACTTTGGTTTGATTTGATAGCTATAGCAAGACTATACTGAATGACAATGACTGGATTGAATGAAGTGGAGATAATTATGACAAATGGAGAGAGAGAGGAAAATCTCTTATTATTTTTAGTTCCAGCTACGCCCTGAATGAATTTTAAAGTAGCTCTGGTTATAATTATCTGAAAAGCCAATTAATTAATTTTAAACGGTTCTAGCTCCAGTTTTGAAATGTTTTTAAGTGCTGGGATATTTTGGGTGTTGGCCTTTTATTCATTTTGGGTCGATCACGTAGAAGGAGGGTAAAAGGAGGTGTAAAAGGTGAAGGAGACAAAGACAACCATCATGTGAAAAAATTACGATTCCATTTTGCACTGGAATAAGCTACAATTACACTAAACTGCCAAACCAATTTAGCCACGAAAGTCAGGTCAGTTTTAGTGGCGAGTAGTTTATATCCCTATTATATAAACTATTTGTAATAAGGAATTAATTTTTTAGACGAAGCTGGACTAGAAATTCACCAATATTGGCCACTAGTTGAGCTAGGATGCTCCGACGATTGAAGTCATTCCTTTGCCTTCTTTACGTTCCCAGATGCGAGGAAGGAGATTCTAAAACCATGCTTCCGTGCAGGTCACTCTGTGAGCGAGCAAGGGCTGGTTGCGAACCAATAATGATACAGTATGGCTTCAACTGGCCGGAGAAGATGGGATGTGATCAGCTCCCGATATTTGGAGGAGAGCCAATTTGCATGGATGAGAAGGGAGGGGATCGACCTGTTGAGAACATTCCAATTTCAACCGATTCTCCTTCAATTGCAGAAGAGGAAGCTGTAGAACTCGAGTCAAAATCATCTGGGGCAAGAGCCAACGTTATATTTTTTCAAACCGGAATTTTATTCTTTTCAGTTTTTGTATTGCAATTCTAACGTAAGATGTGTACGCTCCTTCAAATAAAAACGTACATTGTTTTTTATTATTCATATTTTTTATTGCATGGAGTTCGGCATCATCTCAAAGCTGATGAAGGTAGGGCTAGTGGCTAGTGTGGAACCTGACACCATTCATATGCCTGATAATGACACAATCATCATGATTTGATGATATAATGCACTCTGCAGCCAAACTGCTCTTTCGTGTTTTTATTCGGTTGATGACTATCATTGCGACTGCGTGTATTTTACTCAACTCAGCTCATGCATGTATGTTTTCCTAGAGTTCTTGCTGGGGTAAAAAACAAGTGAACCTTTCTTGGATTAAAAGGTAGTGTGAGATGATGAACAGAAAAAATATTATTGCTATAGCCTGCAACATGTGCTTTGAGGAAAAGCCAGATTAGCTCACAAACCAGACGTAATCTTCATTTTGCACGGCTGGCTGCAGAACCTGGCCAGACAAAGCCCATCGCTTTGAAAAGCTGCTTCTGATCAACCTTTTGATTATGAAAATAAGTAATTATTTTGTGTGTGATCTGTTGGCCAGTTAGATTAGCTCGTTTGGGAGAGGCCATTATTATTGCATATACATTCTGGAAGACAACTGAAGAGGGAGAACTACTAATTTTTTCATTCGTTTTCCTAACAAAGTACGCAAGGCCATTATTAATGAAAAATTAAGTACCTAAACCTTACTAAATTCAGTAGAAAAGCATGCTAAACTTGGGAGCATGCCTCTGTGGTTTTAGTTCATAGATATAGCCGGATATTCGGCTAGAATGTTCTACTTAACTGATAAAGCAGCAAAACGAGGTCATTCAGTGGAATAAATGACTAATTATATTGGCAACTGAAAAATGAATGAATATATAACTGGAGAAACTCTTAAAACAAGCACTTCCTCTAAGTAGGCGCAACAATACATATTATACCTACGTCTATAGGTCAAAATCATTTACCCCAAAATTGCTTTTTAGACTTCGTTCAGACCAACTTTAAGAATGATTGGCAATTATTTTTGGCTAATTGCATGTATTGGAATGACCACCATAAATCAGGGAATTGCTGAAGAAAACGAGCATTCAACATGTGAAAAAATTCAAATCCCATTTTGTGAAGGAATCCCCTACAATTTCACCGGATTTCCTAATGCACTCAATCACACCACACAGGTATCTGCAGTTTATACATTTCTTCCTGTTCTTAATAATTAAAAGATAATTTAAGACCTACATTTAAATCTTTGTTTTTAGGCGGAAGCTGCTTTGGAAATTAACAAATACCAACATATTCTTGAGACGGGTTGCTCTCCGGACCTAAAATTCTTACTTTGTTCCCTTTTTCTTCCCATGTGCAGGGAGTTCGAGATTGGAGGGTAGAATTCCAACTAAAAAGAGTCTCTCTATGCTCCATGCAGGTCCCTCTGCAGACGCGGTGCGTCCCTTGTGAGTCCCACTTGCTCCAGGCTGGCTTGGTTTCGTCAGAGAATGGAATGGGAACGTGTGAGGGATTTCCAGAGTTTGAGAAAATCGGGGAGCATCGCTTTGTGTAGGAGAACCTGATGATAATACAATCAAACCTTCACCACCATCAGGCGCAACAGCAACAGGAAGAACAACTTTTGGTTCAATGAAAATATCATTGATATTTTTAATTTTTACAATGTTTCATGCATAATTTATTGCGTCTGAAATAAAACTCTAAAAAATTGCATATTTTGTTTAAACATTCATATTAATTTTGTCGGTCATCATAAATTTATTTTGGAGCTTGAACATGACTCTGCACCGCATCCGGTCGTGGCATGGCCTGAAATCCTTTGATCTGGTTATACATTTCCGTCGTAAAGACTGCCACCTCTTCCAAAATTTTCTTGTAAGGAAATCCCGCAAATATCACCGGGTAATATTGTTTCACCATCCCATTATTAATCCAAAACTCACTCATGGGCACCAACAACATGTCGGAAGCGACCGTGGTGTAGTCAATCCAAAAGTTGGTCACAAAATCTTGTGCAATGTGACAGGCAATCGCTGTAAAATTAATTACCAGCCACACAAACTCCATCAGCGGATCTAAATTAGAAGCAGGACGGAGTTTGGATGACAAAAATTCCTCAGGAAACTCCTGACCTTCGAGGTGTTCCAAAATTGTTAAGAAAACAGGACCTCGCTCTTTATCCATGCTTTTCTCCTGCAATTTTTCTACACAGAGATGAGTTTCATCTACAACAAGGCTGGTTTCAAAGGTGCGACCCGCTTCCGGCCACCCTTTCCCTTGAGACCAGACCATTTTCTCAGCAAAGTAGATATAAAACTCGCGCATGATTAAGAGAATCCCTTCATCCAGTACGGGAGCTAGGGTCGAAGCTGTTACTTCAAACGATGCGTCTAGTAGCTCGGTTCTCCAGGTTTGGCTCTTGTTTTTGGGGAGGATGTACTGGTAAGGGTTTTCAAAGTTGTGAGTTAATCGCCACCGGAGAAGGTGGGCGAGTTCCTCGTAATCCTCACAGTTTTCGCTGCTAAAAAGACCGTCTCCTGAGCCAGTTGTCGTACCGTTTCCGCTCGGAGCTGTGAAAAAGAAATTAATAAAAGTTCTCGCCACCTGAGGTGGGGTTTAATTTTTTTAGAAACATACCAGGTTCGCCGATAGCTGGCTTTTGTACCTCCCCAGTTAAGTAATCAAAGCAATTTTCAATCTTGATCTCCGTTCCTCCACCTTCACAATCTTTTTCTACCATTTTGAAACGGAGGTCTGTTCCATTTGGGAAAATGGAAGTGGTGTCATGCACAAGGCAAACTTGGGTTTCATGTAACTTCTCCACGTTGAAGGGAACCAGGCAAAAGGTTTCCCCACTCTGTGTTTCCACCATCCACTTGGAGGGTCCGATGAAAATCAAGGAGTTGATTTCATCCAGCCATTTAATAAAAGATGTGGATGCAGTGGCATAGTTGAGCCTGTGTCCTCCAAAGTTTGTGCCTTCGTACAACACTATTTGGGGAAACTCTAGTGAGATAAACTTGTTACCAGCGTGGTGAATTGAGCCGATCGGTAGCTCACCGGGGTATTGACATTTGTAGTGGCCAGAGAGGACGCGGACTTCATCAGCGCTGTCGGCCCAAAAGTCTGGTTGAGCGTAGAAGACAAATCTGACAAAATCAGGAGGAAATTAAACAATTTTTCTAATTGATCGGGTTTTAATAATAAAATGGGGTAAATTTGCTTACACTCCCTCTAAGATACAAATCTGTCCCACTTGACTCATTCCATGCTTTTTGACGAGAAGCTCAAGGTTGTCAAATTCGTCAAAGTTTTCAAAGTATGAGAATCCGTCGTCTGAGCCATCTGGCTGCTCGTAGATCCATAGGTTGGTTTGTTCCCATTTTCGTTTGGAGTGGATACTCCCAATGGAGATGAGGAGGAGGGTGCTGATAAGTAAACTATTAAACAACATGGTAAAAGTTATGACAATCTATTACTGAGGAAATGTAAAAAGACGGGGAAAATGTGCTGAGTCAATGTAAAGCCCTATATACACCGCGTAGTTGAGCTTGAGCGCAACTTGAAAGGTGGTTGCCTTTTGCAGTTCCAAGAAAAATAGGTAGCTAAACTTTTCGTATGAATTTTATCAACGATATTTGGACTCGGTCCAATTTTTCAACGGGACCTGTAATTTTAATATGTAAAAATGCTTCTACTTTGACGCTGCTTGAAAGTTCATTATTGTCATTTATCACTCCGCTGATGAAACAGGATTGGAGAACGTAACATGATAATTAATTTATATGGGTAAATATAAATAGCCATTTATAAACTTTATTTTGTTCGTTTTGCTAAGCTCCTAGTAAAATGAACTGCCAGTTGTTATTATTTTAAAAATGACCATTAATAAAATTATTAATCCTCAGCAAAATTTTAGTAACAAACTGGAGAGATATTTCATATTTATTTTGGGCGTGCTTGCTTGGGCTTTGTTATAAATAGTTTATCTCAGGAAGTTTACAATACTAGGCTAGCAAATCCTGCTCTCGAAAACAAATTCGGCAATTTAACGTAAATTTGTCTTCCCAGTCAACAGAAAGGAACCACGTTGAGCTCCCCCATTATTATCAAATTAAATTTATCAACACAAACCCAAATTCCTGGTTTGCTATTTGCTAAAATATGTCGTTCTCGTCCAATACATCAACGTGACGTTCTGCCACGCCAATTCGCAGTGAGACATTGGTTTAATCTAGATTAACGAAATTATAGGAAATTTTGAGCAAAAGTCCAGAAAGCAAATAAATTCTTAAGCTCATTTATGCTTGTATTCAGACTCAAAGAATAATTTCGAGACAGGGAGTGTTTTAATAATTGAAACAGTTTAATTCAATAAGAACGATATTTTATGTCAAACCGATGTAAAAGTGTCTTCGGGATCTTGTAGTTTCTTGTAGTCCGCTGTGGAATAATTGTGCTAAAACCAGGGGTTTTGGCGTTTTAAGGAAATACATAACCTTTAAACGTCCAGGAATAATAATGGTTTGCACCATTGGTTTGGCCAATATCCAATGGGATTCTTGAAGCAACTCCTAAGCAATAGGTGAGGGAAGGTTAAAAGTGTAGATTATCGATGAAACAAACATTCATAACGATTCGATAACTGCAAAATACTAAATTTCCTAAGTTTATGGTAACTTGCGCGCAAAAAGGAAAGCAAAAGTGAGTATCTCTCAAGACAGAAAGGGCGCCGTTTTATTCGGAATGACCTATAGGCAATATACAATTAGTGTATTTCGGGTGTAGTTCCCAACTATTGATTTGTCTATGCATTTATCTTTTCGACGTTCACTATGATTTCCTTACAGATGACATTCTATTCCAGTTAATGAGGCACAGCCTTTAATATTCGTACGCGCAGGACCCCCCCATACGCCCACTCTGCGGAACTTCTGAAACCACAGGTCCTAGATTATGACTGAACGATTATACTATTTATATGTTTGTCCATACAATATAAGGCATTTTGTAAGCGCACATAATTTGGCGATTTTCGCGTCACAAGTCATTAGTCTAACCGAGAACCAACTCTCACATCTAATATTCCACGTGTTCTTCATTCAATGATACTACGCAATCATATCTATCTTTACTTGTCACTTTTGAATGTAAGTTGTTGCAATGCCTAAAATCACAACTGTCTCTTTTTCCAAACATACACGGCCACTAAATATCCTTCCCAGAATAGCCTAATAGTACTGCACTGGAACACTGTGAGACTGGGAAGTGGACACAAAAGATCCTTATTGCCGCTGTTCTTTGGAAATTTGCAGATCTGGAAGACAGAAGCGACCATGGCTGAGTTTACAATGACATGTAGCTTTGGTATCCTGCCATTGTCACTCATAAAATGCGTGGAGATCTATGAAAAGTAAGAAAAACCTTCGTATTTTATGATCCAATCTTGTAAACGTTATTTACAAGCACACGTTTGATTTATTTATTGCAGTATACTTGAGAAGTTGGATCGATGTCACTTTTATAAAATTGAGAAGGTGTATTTATACCGGCAGCTCCAAGTTCTCACCACGATGTTTAATTATTTACACAGTCAAACGATGTACGTTATCATGATCCTTCTCGCCACGATTCTACAGATCAGTGGCGCTTTCATCAGCATCAAGTTTTTTAGGAAATTACACTTCATCGTTATTGGATTTTCAAGCGTAGAGTTCGTTAGTTCTGCCATAGTACTCATTTTTATTTTCGGGATTGCGTCCAAGCCCTACATCAAATCATATAGGTTGAGAAGTAAGATTAAATATATGCGGAATTATCGGAGAAGCTTGTGGTTCAAAAAGTTTTCCAGATCTTTCTCACCGCTGAAGATCAAGTTTTTTGAGAGCAACTATTTTGAGAGGACGACACCATTTGTTCTAGAAAATTTTTGCATTCAACAGATCGTATCTCTCCTCCTTCTCAATTGATTTGTAACAGCAAATATATCTTTATGTAAAATAAGTTATCATTTAGATTGCACATTGACGATTAAGCCTTTAAGAATATTTTATGTTACTATCTTACAATCAACTTAATTTCAGTATATATTACATATTTATTTAGATTTTCCCATTTATGTACAGTTAAAGTAATGGGTATTTAATAAAAAAGAGTTTAAATAAAAAATAAGAAGAATAACTATAATATTTTACGACAATGATGACGCATATTTCACACTACTGGTTAATAGGAACATAAAGTGTCTCATCCAAAAGGCGAATTACATGTGCCACTTCGTTCACAACGGGATGACGACATCGCAGAATCTTTTTGACAAGTCCGATTGGATCAACCAGAAAGGAAAACGACTCCACTTGAAAGTACGTCCGGAATTCTGGGCGAAGGAAGCCACTGTTTGTAATCATTCCCCGTTCAAATGCCAATGTTTGTTGCTCACTCCACGGATGAGGAACTATTGCAAGGAATCGTGCAAATGCTTGTTGCTCCGATTTTGAATTGAAATACAGACTTCCAGAAGCGACAAGCATTGCTGCCATGGCCCTGCTTTCTTCCGGAATTGTGGAGACTTGCTGACAAAGGGGTAGCTGCAGCCTTCCATTGTTGATGAGCACATCTTGCCTTTCAAACCGCCGCATTGTAAACATGTGTAGTTTGAGGGAAGTCTGCCCTCTTCGAAAATGTGGCATAAGCTCATTCACTTCAAATGGGCTCAAAATTAGCAGTTGAATTGAGCCGTCTGGAACCTTCCTTGAAACTAGATATTCCACCGGTCGAAGATGCATATCAGTTTTGGAATAACGAGTTGGCGTTTCGATAACTGATATGAAATCGCCACTGGCAAACACTTCTGGTCCCCAACAATCGGGCTGAACTTGATTCCAAAATGAAGTGTTTTGAAACACATCACTGAGCCTAAAGATACCTGGCTTCCGAGTTATTTCAGTTCCATGCAACACAGCTTTAAGGATATTAGCATGTAAAGAAGGGAGAGCTTCTTGGGCAGATTTTGGTCGCTCAATTTCCCGTTCTTCCTCTATTTCCGCCTCCTTTTCTAGTTCCTTTTCTTGTTCTTCCTCTAGCATAGAACTAATGTGCAATTTAGTAGGAACTTCAGCTAAGCACCTTTTTATAATGCCATTGCAAATGGATGATAATTTCTCCAGTATCTCAGGCTCCATATTCCGCTCTCCATTCTTTCCCAGAAATTTCCTTAATGCAAGGTTAAACCAGTCAGGAATAAGTTTTACAAGGAGAGATGTTTCCGTGTAAATTCCATACATGTCCTTCAGTAACAATACTTCATTATCAACACATTGAGAACCTAGAATTTTCGCATATTGCCCCAATCTTGAGCCAAAAGTAGCTTTGCTGTAGCTCGGAACCAGGTGTTGAGGGTAATGAAAGGTGTCCTCCGCAGCAAGTTTCTGGGCGTAATTTTTCCCAGCTAAAGCCCAATAAAGCATCCCATCATTGTTGAATTCTTTGGTATTTTGGCAAACCCAATTTATCACGTCTTGCGTTTCCAACTTTAGTGTGGGTTCATCAGACCTTTTAAAAACAATAAGAAAATGGAATTAAACTAAAAACTTAACACCGTTATTAGTCATTAATCGTTTTTAAATTATAATTAATACATTTACTTACGATTTGTAACCACCTTGATTGCTTTTCAGCTTCATCACTTTGTCAAACGCTTCATGAGAAAGGTAAAATGTAACTGAATGCCCGTCATCCAACTTGCGCATCCTCATACACGCTTGCATCAGCTTATCTCTTCTCATTCTCGTGCCGATTGTCACACATGCTTTGAATCCAGTAGGAAACTTCAAGTCAGTTCCTCTTGAATGCTGGTCATCCAAGAAAACACCGCATTTGCTCAACGAACTTCGGAATGGAGAAAGTTCAAAGGGAAGATCTTGCATGTTGCGACCTCGGCACTTTACAAGCATATCATTTTCTTGGCTGAAATAAACCACAGCTTCAATTCCTTTGTCAATTTCTAGCCACAATTTAGCCACATGCTCATTATCACAGTTTAGCATTATAGCTCCTGAATCAATAAGAACTTGCAAGCCATCCATCTTCATCTCTTCCAATATTTGATGACAAGTTACTCCCATATGGAATCCTTTGTGATTTTTATTCTTGGGTTGTAGCAACGTCTTCTCCAAGTTGCTATTTGTGTCAACCAAAATGGGCAAGTCTTGTTGAGTAATTTGCAATGGAAGAAGAATGCTTGAGTCGTTCGTCCCGCTGAACCCAGAAGTTGAATGCTGATTTCTTTCATAACACAGATCCCACGCTGTCATCACAATTTTTCCTGGAAACTGCTTTGATTCTCTTGAGAATACTTTTTCCGATAAATAAAAGTCAATAACAAGCTTATGCTCTCTTAACAAGTTGAATAAGCTGTAGCTATGATAAGGATCTTTGGTATTGAGACCTTGGTAGGTCTGGAGAAAGCTGGGAACTTTCTCTTTTGGAAAAATCTGAAGCCAAGAGCTATAAATCATGTCAGGTCCTGGTTTAGCTGCCAAACGATCAAAACATTCCCTTAGTTCTTCGTCTGAGAGTCCAGAATAGTAGTAGCTGAGATGAGTGAGAATAATTGCAAGATCAGGGTGACCAAACTCGGTGCGTTCTGCAGCCACATCTTTTGCTCGAAACGGGACAGCCATTTTTCTCAAGCCTTTGGGATCCACGCCATACTCCACCCTCCAACGTTTGCTCAATGCAAGTTCCAATATTCCTCGTCTAATATATCCAGAAACGAGAAATATTTTTCCTAGTAGATCAGGGCTATCTTTGAATAGAGCCAAAACGGAGGTGTGCACTGGCTGCTCCAAGTTGTTTTCGGTGAGGAAACGCCTCACATCATTTCTTTGTTTAGATGTAAGCTTCAGTTCTTGCAAAAACCTATCTGCAACATTGTTACAAAACTCCACTTTGCATGCTGGACTGAGCAAGCGGAAATGATTAAATTTTTCGGGCTTCTCTTTTTGGTCGTTTGGGTTGAACTCCACATTGCTGGATCCGTATTGTTCATAGAGATCATTCGCAATGTCCATTACAATGTTTAGAAGTTTTTGACAAGTTTTCCAACGCAAATCCCCACCATCAATGGGTACCTGAGCTCCTATTGTGTAAACAAGTTGGTACTTGACGCTCAGAAGCTCGTCGCTTTCATCCAAAATATCTCTTGCATGTTCTCTCACCCAGTTTTCCATTGTTAATAGGGCAAGCCCAAAGTCAACATTTCTTTTCACAATTTGGTCGTAAACTTTCAAGCGGAAAGAAAGTCGGTGTTCTGGACGAGTCAGAACAACCCCTCTCATTCTGAGACACTCGGCATACGCATGGTTCATCATTTCAAGGCAATCGGCATCAATGTCCATGTCCCTTCTGCATGGAAATGTGTATAGTCTTCTGCTCAACAATCCTCCAATGGAAAATGACAGTATTTTCAAATTCGTCTTGAAAATTGAATTGAGAACTGTTACTCTACACAAAGTGGTGTCGTTTGAGAGAGTGGCACACAGCATTGGGACAATCACAGACGTTTTTCCTTCCCCCATGTTGAGCTGCATTACGCCGTTCTTTCCATCAGGCATTTTCATCATTTGTCTCGCAACTTCTACTTGAATCGGCCGTATCATCATGTCCAACTCTAATTCTAAGAGCAACCACTCAGGATGTTCAGCTGGGTTCCAATTTTTATGCCCTGTGTTTTCCCATTCCCTTTTCAGCTCGATTGACATAGCATCCCCTTTAGATTGCAAGGTTCTGATGCGATTATGGCGCTTAACATGTGTCCAGAGAACAGCCAAAGCTCCAACGACACTTTCTAGATGGGACCTACTCTTGTTGGGCTCATGATTTGTTAAGAATGACAGCAGTGAAAGTGGATTGATTCTGCGGCAAATGCCAGTATGAAGTGCAATCTTTTTGCGGATTGTATTCTGTAGGTTATTTGCAATGAGATCCAAAAACTCGGTAATTAGTCCACTGCTTGACTCCATGATTTCTGGGATACCATTTTGGCAGTTGTTTTCAATCCGTCTATTACTGAACAGTTTCTCAGCAAACCCCAGTTCCATGGGGGTCAGAAAAGAACCCAACTGTCCTTCAAGGTTTATTGTAAGAGGGATATCGGATTTTATATGGATTGGAATGGTTATCTTCTTCATTTCTCCAAACCGACTTAAAAACTTTCCAGAAGGGTTTAAAGTCTTGTCGTCTTCCACATTTGTTGATCGGACTAGGCAATTTAGTATTCGCTCCACTTCTCGAACAAATACTGCCAGCTTATGATTTTTGTACCAGTAACGTAGCTGTGTGTTCACACTGGCTAACAACCTAGCTGCATCTGTTAGCTTTGGGGATGCAAACAATTTTCCCCTCTCATTGCTAACGGTTGAGCATGGCCAATCCTCCTTTAAAGCTTTGATGATAGCATCCTTATCGTTCTTCAGCTCTGTTTCAAATTTCTGTTGCTCAATGTGGAAATTTTTCCGGTCTTCAATATGATCCTTGGTACACTTTTCTAATTGAGCTAACCGAAACCAATACAAATGATCAGAATGCTTGAGGGAGCACTTCTTGTTGCGATAGTCTTCCCACGAGGAGAAGTTACATGAATGACTTCTGAGTAATTTTTCAATCGTCGCTCCTACAAACGTATTTGCTGCTGGATTGTCATAGTCCGAACTTGATTCTGGAGGCTCAGGAAAGTAGTTGGCATACGATGCGATGAAATGCATAATCATAATTTGCTCAACAAGGGATGGATCACAGTAGCTGAGGTTGGCTAGCAAAGATTTCCAAGCTTGGGCTTCTTCGTACACTTCATCTTGACTACAAACTGATTTCTTCTTCTGAGACCAACAATATGAATACAATCTTAGCCAATTGGCCCTGAATTTAAATTCAAAAAGTTGGCCCAAACTCATCCGGCGTAAGCTTTCTATAGGGGGTGAAATACTTAGAGGCTCACTTGTAATGAGATAGGAAAATATACCGTAGTTTTTGTTTGGCAATGAAAACCTGTTTTTCTCAAATAGAAACATGGCTTCAGATACAGAGAGAAGTTGGTTGCAATTCAGTTTGGTCCTTAACATTGGGTTCTCTACCTTTCCCGTTCCAACTAGAGACTGGGCGACTACCGGAAGGAATTTTGGTTTTAATGCTACATTTTGGTTGTAGAAAGATAAAGAACGACGATATGCTCTCATCTGTAGGCCGGCTGAGCTCTGAGATTTTTCCTTTGCACCAGTTGAAAGGACAGGATATAATGGTGCGAGTCTTTGGCTATCCAATATGAGTTGATCCGCAATTAATGCAAACCCATCATAAGATGCCAATGATGGCAATCCTTCAGGCCAAGTAGTAACTTCCATTTGTTGAGAAGTTACGTATCCCGTTCCATAATACGTTCGTACAGGGGAAAAATCCTTGATGGTTTTTAAAATGGCAAGGGATTCGGGATCATATGGAGAACACGACCATACTAGCGCTGATTGCAGGATCCACACTGCCATTTCAGTTCCAGTGATTTGTGTAAATTTATCTGGTAAACTGGAAGATGTGGCAGCGTGTAAAGCAGCCAAGTACAACCATGCAGCTTTACTCTTATCTGCTTTCAATCTTTGAAGCTCCTCATCAAATTCATAGGCAAAAAATGGAGGCTGTTGTAAACTTCCCAACTCAATTTCTACCCGTTGGTGTGACCTTTCTCCTCCTCTCACATTGATAGTTCCATGGGGCAAAATGAGAATTCGCTTTATTGGCACTTGCAATGTTCCTAGATTTCCTGAAGAATCACTGTTATCCAGTAGGATGCCTTGTTGAAGGCCCACCAAAATACCCGTGCTCTGATCACAGCTAATTTTGAAATCAGGATACTCAACGCTCTGCAGATGCTGTCCAACCAAGTTGAATTTGATATTGTAGCGAGGAAGCTTAGCTGTGAGGACTCCACTTTCTGGATCCACAATTAGATTGATAAACTCTTGGTTTTCAAGCCTTTTCAAAGCTCCGCAAACTGTAAGAAATTCTTCTGATTTGATGGACACAAAGTGATAGCCTTCCTTCATATCTTGTAGTTTCCAAAATCCAATTGAATCTCTGGTAAGCATAAAATCAATTGGCAGAAGTTTGTAGTCTGAATGTTGATTGGGCTGAGCTCTGAAGTAGACAATGGTGCCAGTTGAGTTCAACCAGTGAGTGTACTTCTTGATAAAGGATGAAGCAATGTGGCCCTCGAAAAATGCGGGATTCAATAATTCCCATGAACCATCTTTGTCGAGTTCTTTGATGCGAGGGAAGTTACGCGTTCCAGATTTTGGTATGAATTCATAATGTTTTCCATGAAAGGGGATCACTGTTCGATAACTCTGATAGTCCTTCTGAATCTTGAGTTTATTCTCATTAAAGAAGCGTCTGTAAAGCTCATGTGTCTCGATTTCAGCAGGTAAAACTCCTTGAGGCTGGCCATCCACGAGAAATATTCCCAGAAGAATATCAAATGTCACAAAATGACTTGTATTCTGGGCAGTAGTGTACTCTCCCATAAATACATTATTTTTGTTCCCAACAGAGCTCCAGCTTCCACCCCGAAGAGTACATTCAGTTGCTTTCTGCCAGTGTGTACTTGCAAAGTTATGGAGTAAACGAGTTGACGCAGTAGCAATCCTTTCTTGAACCTTCAGAGCCACTTCAAAAGCGTGATAAACAAGATTTTGACCAAAATTTGATGTCGGCAGCTTCACCATTTCTGTTAAATCATTCAGTCTCGATAAGGTTGCATACCAATGCAATAAATCCTCTTCAAAATAGATTACAGATGTCAGAAGAGACATTGATGGTGTATTGAAAGTGAAAGCTGAGCAAATTGTAGCCTCTAACAATCGCTTCTTCAGAGACTTCACGCGCTCGCTTGAACCATCCGCCTGCTTTACAATGCTTTCTCCAATCCGCTTCACCCAATCATCCACAACCTTTCTACATTTGCGTAAAAGTTTTGCTCCAGTTTCAACGCAAGACTGATTCAATTCCATGATTCGCATTGTAATAATGACCACATTTAGGAGAATTAACGGATGGCTGTAATTTGTTTCATTTAGATCCACCACTTGTTCCAAAACTTCCAAAAAATCTTGAGCAAACGAGTCGTTACTTGAAAATTCGAGATGAGACTCCCGATCTCCATCCTTATCTTTGGGTCCAACTTGCCACAGAGTTTGGAGTATTAAGCAAGTTGTGGCTTCGCTATCAAGAACTAATGTCCGATTTGAAATGAGCCGGTAGAGGTTTCTAAGCTGGATACGGTGTCCAGCTCTAACTGAGCCAAACGCTATGAATTCTGTAATCATCATGTCTCTGTGGCAAGCGTGGGAATCAGCAATTACTTTGTTTTGGGAGTGTGCCGTGCTCGTCACGGTGTACTGAAGATTCTGATACACTTCCTTGTGTGGACTGCAAGTGTTGCTGATTTGGAAAGTGCACGATTTCTCAACATCACAATCCGCATAGCCTAGTTTTGTGTTGTTGTAGATGCAGTTCATTCCATTGTTGACAATGAACTGGCTATTTTCGTTACTGAGCACATCAGGATTGCTTAATCGAGTATGATGCGTTTTAGATGCTGGTAATGAGTTGCTAAACAGATTTACCACCTCGCCTTGCTTACATGCTGGTTGAAATTTGCTCACGCCTGAATATTCCAACCATTTCATCGTGCAATTACTTGGGCCCTCAAATGGACGAAGGGGTAAAATTTCAAAGTCCAGAAACGCCAAAGCATCCCTCAGTTGTTTTAGCTTTGATGGAAGCATAAGCTCAAAGATGACTGCATTTTGACAAATTTCAGTTGTTGGCAGTGGAATTTCATACACCGAAACCGTCTTCCGTTTTTCATTTAATGTGCTCTGCAACTTACAACGGTCACATGTGAAAGACACCCGTATTCTTCTCCCACGTACAGTCTCCCATTCACATTTGCAGGATTCTTCAAGTGCTATTAGCTCCTGAAGTGCTTCGCACGCGACTCGAACTTTGTCTACCTCAGCAATCTTTTCAGCTTTTTTCTGCTCCATATTCGCAAGAATTGTAAGTCTCAAAGCCTGCATTTCCTTATCATTTTTTGCATATCGAACGGCAAAGGTGTCGGCACTAATTTGTCTTGAGTATAAAATGCTTTCAAACCTTGCCATGCCATCTCGAGCCTTAAAGTAATCCAGTAGCTCATCCAACAGCCGCATATCTTCAATATGGGGCAACAAAAGTCCTTCAAATTGATCATCACGTATGCTAGATCCGTATTCCAGTAATAGAGGACAAGCCCGTGCAGCTATTTTATCCAAAACTTGAACTGCCTTCAATACACAAAGTAGCATTTGACTGAAACCAACAGGATTGGAACCATTCTTGTAAACTGGCGATGCAACTTTGACGTATTTGAAAATTAGCTGCAAAATGTTTTCAGATGTACAGTCATCCAGATGTCTTTTCATGAAGTTTTCCGTGTCATGCAACCATATCTGAGTTTTAACATTTTGTGGCTGATGGATGCGTAGGGAACTCATTCGACTTCTTAATAGTTCAATCATCCTCCTTCGTTCGTTAAGATAATTGCTACCAGAATTCTGTCCAGCCAAAATATCTTCCATGGTCAAATATCGCTTCAGACATTTTGACAAGTCCGCCGAAGGCTTTTGCAGAGTATCCATATGAGAAATGGAGTTTTCAACACCTAGAGTTATATCATTTATGTGGTTGTCCAACAAAGGAATGTGGTGCTGCAAGCTCTTGTTGATTCCAACTGGAGTCAATCGGATGGATTCAATGCTGTTGATGGATGGAAATGAAATTTCCTCCCAGATTTCATTCATGCTCCGACTTAAAGTACCCACAACTGACTCCACAAATGTTAGGCATGTGGATTTGATTTGATTTCCTACCACACAGACTGGCATATTTTCAATCTTCTGTACTCTCCTTCCAATTTTTGCAAGCATTTGGCTGGATACATCTATGTTGTCGTGCTGGTGGCTATTGCAAACATAAAGGTATACCAATAGAGTGGCTACTCACCATAGGATACTTAACTAACTCTGTGCCATCTAAGGCTATTAGACAGATCCTACGAACCTTGTTTCCACAGCTTCGAATATTTTCTTTTAGAGTTTTTGTATCTAGGAAAAAATCCTACGTACCTATTGGCACAAAATCCTATCTGCATGTGCTGTCTAGTTGTTATTTTAAGTTTATATTGCAAACAATAGCTAGCATCCTTAAGATAATACTTTTGTAGATTATCTTAGCCAGTTGGCTATTTCCCATAATGTCTATGATTTGGAGCTGTAAAGCCACTTTCACCGACATCCACATTCCCGATCGACGGAATGGAACAGCAGATGAAGAAGTTTTGCAGTTGACTTCATCTCTGATTTTCTTGGTGATTTTGGTTTGCATCATGTTTTCTGAATCTGTGGCATTGGGAAGTAGAAGACCCACAATCCAGTCCGATATCAAGAACGGGTCAGCAGCTTCACGATATTCTGAATAATCCAAACCTCCCTTCGTTGACTTAGGTATTGAAATTTCAAAAACTTGGGTGCTTAATTCATGCAAATGAGATGCAAACATTTTGGAAGCGAGGATGTCTCCATTCAGAATAACATCGTTGGTCTCTGGAAAGTCCATCACCAATGAGCCCACAGTTGACATCACAGTTTCACAAGAGAGGGATGATCTAAAGGCTCTGATTTGCAGTTTATCTTCATCTATCTTGGTGATCATCAGTGTGCCATTTTGTTTGCGAATGTAGAGAGCAATGGTGTCACCAATAGGAAGAGTTCGAATTGCCCCTTGAAAGTCGTCAGTAAATTTGCCTCTCCCCTCCACAAACTTTGGTTGGAGTTGTACCCACTTCTCAAACATTCTTCTTGTAGATTCCAGCTCCGGTGTTATTCCTTTAGCCAAGGTTGAAGAAATTGCAGCAAGCATGCACCTCAGCATTAACTGTTCAGTAGATACCAAATCCCCAGGAAGACAGTCGGGTAATTGTTTGGGCAAGAATGTGTGAGCAATAAGGCTTGTCAAGTCCACTTTCTTACGTGCATTGATTGCAGAACCTACAAGGTTGCAACTTCCATCTTTAAAACATGAGAATGGACAAGTTATTAAAATTCACAAAGTTGGCTCATATATATGTAATTGTTGGATTTGCTTTATATTCAGAAAAGCCAAACTTTACCTTTATTGGTAGCCCATTTTGATGGCTGATAAAAGTGGTGCAAACAATTACTATTTGAAGAGTCACGCCCCCCTTGAACCAGGCACTTTCACAGATTTATTATTTACTTGGTCAGCAATCCGCCTGAATCTTGTAAATTATAGGTTGACATGAAGCCTGAGGATCTAGGAGAAACGTTTTAAAAATTGTCTAAAAGGTAACCTTAGTTTAAAGTTATTTATTATTAGTAAGATTACTATACTTGCAAATGGGTAGTTTTCAAAAGCTCTCTGACATTTGTCTATTTATATTGGTTCTATCACATTCACTATAACTTAAAACACATAACATTCGTAATGTATTATCTATATCCCTATACGGAAGGTTTGAAAGTCATTTATTTATGTTTCACACAATAAACTTAGCACCCGAAAGAGAGTTTGTTCAGATTAAAATTTAATGAACAACTTTACATGGCCTTGGTTTCTTCCGTACCCCCTCCCTTTTTCTTTAGCCAGCAATCTTCCACCTTTGAAAAAATCCTTTTGAAATCACTTATTGGTTAAATTCCCAGTAAGTAAAAATACAAACTTTCTTCCAACTGTTGAAGACCCAGCCAGTACGGCTCACAAACTTAGTTGTAAGTTTTATGTTGATAAGTACTTCAGAGAATTATTGTAAACGATTCATTCTCAAATTAACGATGCTAGGAAAATATTGAAATCCGCAGATCATAATTCACAGCCAAAAATGTCACTGTGATTGATGTCTCTCAGAAAAACTAAGAAATGCAATTGAAGCTGGTTAGATGAAACGTTAGCAAAGAATAAAAACGTTTATTGCAATGACACTTAAGCTCATTACTTCATCACATACTCAACTCAAACGAGATCTCCAGTGCAGTGATACTGTTATGTCGATTCAGAGTTGTAATTTGCAAATACATTTCAACGTAGCTTTAAATGCATGCATTTTTTGTTCCTCAAGAGTAAGCATGATAGAAAAGTACATTCTTCTCTGTGTGCTCTATGCACATGCAGTATATGGAACAAATGAAAGAAGAATGTTTTCATATAGTGATAATTTTCGCTTGTTTGTAATATCATATTTGACACATACAACGCACACATCATGAACTTGCAATAAACTCATAAACTATAATATAAAAGACGTTGCATATTATAGCTGTATAGCGCCTCTATCAGTAAATGCAACTCATTTCTTCAGGTTTGGAGGATTGCACATCCTTATCTAGTTCTGAGTTCCACCATTTCATTCATATTACTTACATGTAATATTTGATATAGTTGTTTAGTTTGAAGCACCGAAACAAAACGTTCCGTTCTGCACAAAACACAAAAGAAACGTTTTCCCCTACACAGCCGTAGTCATAACGTGAATTGAATTGAGTCACCATCATCATGCATTTTATGATATGGTACTGTAGCATTATTTGGATAGATGAAATGACCTTGAATTGGCTCGCATCACTGAAATTGTTGATGCATGATATCTTGCCTCATATAAAAATTATAGCATACAGTTCATATAAATTATGCATTTATAGATATGCTACTAAAAATATTTAGAGTTTCAAATCTTTTAATTAACAGATTTGCAAAAATTTAGCTGCTGAGCGACAATTGTACTAACAATACAACGCAGTGTGGCAATGCAAATATCATTTAATCAGATTACAGTGCAAGTTTGAGAAACGTTTTGGATGTTAAATTATGGCTGGTG
>LJIJ01002021.1:0-32489 GCA_001718145.1 Orchesella cincta
TAAAAAATATGGACTTGTGGATTTTCATGCATGATAGTTAGCGTGTTTTTTCTCTCGAGGTATTGAATTCATAATACTCATATTCACAGGATTTGGTTTTTTCAACTATACAAATGTATGAAATTGTAAAACTACATTTTATTAACATTTTCAATAAAATTTTTGTTCCTGAATATTTCCAGTCAATAAAATGATCCAACCAGGACGAAACAATGCTATAATATGCTCTTTGTATGATGAGTGTATTTTATTTAGAAGAAAATAATTTGTTAGTTCACTTTTCAGTTATATCAAGTTATAGTAAAATAGTTTTCATTTATACATAGATTTTCATTCATCGTTGCACTCCATCAATCGTTCATGGTATCGTTACAAATAATATTGCTTCTATTATTTTTACGTTTATTGAAACAAAATGCATGAACTTCCCAAGAATGCTTTGTTATCTTTTAACCTGTCGATAGGCACCAAATATTTCACCGATCACCATGCAGAGTAGAAAAGTTCCTGCATTGGCAATGTACCTAAAAGTGAACTAATACTCAACAATGCCATAATGTTGCACCCAAAACTTGTATGCATGGATGGCATTATTTTTAAATGGTTCTGTACAATTTTAATTTTTTAATAGTTTTATTTGGATTCGAGGAGTTGAATAAATACACTTCATGCACGGTAAAACGGTAAGAGTTCATAGCATTCAAATAAGGGTGAACTAAATAAGAAATATTTCAAATGCAGACATAATGCACGTATTTAACTGTCTTCTGGTATTTAAATTATATGTTGTATTTGAATCGTTTATATTGATATTTTTAGTACTTACGAGGGAAGACATAACCTAGTTAAGCTCCGATTGGCCTAAAATTTGGCATGTATGTTCCATTTACGTGTCTTTATCACGTATATTGAGTATCAAGTCTACATGGGCACTTTTGTCGATTTTTCATTGAATTAATTATTTGGAGTATATAAAGCTATACGTACAAATAAGCAGTGAGAGCAATAAAAATAGTCTCTGTATTTGAGAAAATCCGTGCCACAACTTAAATTTTCGAAATTTTGCATTGAAACATATTTTTTCTAAAACAAATTTGGATTTTTTCATTCGCCAACTTTTTGAAGTAGCGAAGCTGGTCCCCCTTCTCATTAATATTTTCCATGCGAACTCCATAAGAAAATCCAAATTTTTCATATTTTGTCAAAATTGACAAAAGTGCCCATGTAGACTTGATACTCAATATACGTGATAAGACACGTAAATGGAACATACATGCCAAATCTTAGGTCAATCGGAGCTTAACTAGGTTATATCTTCCCTCGTTAGCAATACTAATTTTTTATAATACCTCTGCTACATTCAACTTAAAATTTATACTTAACTTAGATATCCTTATTATTTATTTAAAGATCAGGTTCTAACTAAATACTTTTGTCGTTATTTTTGTCTACTTACCACCACTACAAAGAAGTAAATTAACAATTTGACTGAAACAAAACTCCACTAGATTCAAAGGTGTGAGTCATCAACGAAGTTTGTGCCACCAAGGTAGCATTTCAGTGATGGAAGGGATTTTACATACATTTTAATCCATTTTCGATCCTTGGTTATTGTAACTTGCGAACACAAGTCTTTTTCAATTCTTCCAGTCATAATTTTTGAAGATGAATATAAATGCGCCATAACACTTGTGTAAACTACGAGTGAAGCAGCTACCTCATTTCCTGCAATCGCCAACATAATTAGCTCCGGTTTTGGGATATCACATCCGATCATCAAGTAGTAACTGCATATAATTGATGACGTTATTATTCCAACGCTAGCAACTACGAGCCCGCCTTGTTGAATCAAGTTGTAATAGCGGCTTAGCAGTTGGAGATGTCTGTAAATTCGTAAATAGGTGAAATCCCGTTTCGTCATTAGCACAACTTTTACGTACTTAACGTAGCGGCCTAGACAGTAGGCTTGCAAAATGGAAAATTCAACCAAAAAAATTGCCCACGTTCCTAAGAAATCGATGTAAAACCAAAATTGAAGTAAGCAGTCAAATAGTAATAGCAATATTGATAGACAACTCCATTCCGAATTTGTTCCAGGATTTTTGCATTCCGGCATGAAAAAGTAAGCAAAGTTGTGGGGATACATGGGACAAGCCATTTTGCCAATGCGTAAGGGAAAGCAACTACTAACGGAAAACTCGCTGCGCAAACCATTGCAAACTTTAGTAGCTGTACTTGATGTCCGTCCATAGTTTTTTGGTAGAGAGCAGCTGCAGGAATAAAATTTATGTATCATAG
Organism: Orchesella cincta; assembly: GCA_001718145.1. Lineage (NCBI taxonomy): Eukaryota > Metazoa > Arthropoda > Collembola > Entomobryomorpha > Orchesellidae > Orchesella > Orchesella cincta. Next base: position 2,299 of record LJIJ01002021.1, read on the forward strand.
TAAAAATCTTATTTGAATTAAAATGCAACGACTTACTATCAAGGTGTTGCTTCTCAAAGTCAACGAAATAGTTAAAAAGTTCAGCCACTCTGTTACGTTTGTGGAGTAGTATCCATTTTATGATGCAAAATCCAGGAAAAACTGTAAAGAGGAACATGCACTCGATGAATATCTCAAAAGATATTTCTGTCACTGCCTGCAGCAATTGCAACCATAATAATGTAACAAATATGATGAGAAGAACTGTTTTGATTCGCTCCCAGTTTGTATCCTCTTCATTTTTAGCTTGAAGCTTTAGTACCGCAGTTGGATGAAGGATGAAAGGGAAAGTTCCCTGCCACTTTTGTAGACGGAATGAAAATTCTATAATCCTATACAAATTGTGCTTGATGATCATTCTGAGAACGAATTTGTTGGGTTTCAGCAAAACCAGTGTTTCTTTGTTGTCAAGTAGAATAAATTGCTTATGTTTTCTGTTATTACCTTCTATTTCTTACTAGCGGTTACCTGAAACTATCAACTTGCCGACATCAATTACAGCTTGATTTCGATTCGAGGCTCTGGTGACGAGTAAAGTTAAGTTGAAAGTCGCGACCTGAAAATTGTTTTAGTCTGTCTAGTTGCCACTCGTCAATAATTTTAAACCGAACAGTACTCTGAAATTCGAAATTCGTTGTGTTCGAGTCACCCAAAATGGAAAACAAAGTTGGCTGTGATGACGTCTTACAGTAGAATTTAGCAAAGTGATTTTAAAATTTAAGCTGATGAACCTTTGTCCAAACCAGAGCAGAATTTTAAATTTTAGTCACATTTCTACTATGATGACGGACAGACACTATAAGCTGTCAATCAGCATTAAACATAAAACATGACATTTTAAAAATCCACTTCACGTTTTAAAGCATGACGGGATATAAAAACAATGGCAAAATATTTTATACAAAGCGACGAAAAAAATATGCAAATCATCGAAAACTGTCATCGAAAAATATTTTTTAAGTTTAAATGTGACAACTCGCTGCTTTAGTGACTTCTAAGTATTCCTAAATCAGTTTTACAAGGCCTATGTATATTGGGTGAAAGTATTACATAGACCTTGTAAATCGTGTTTGCAAAATTACGCAACTCTCATTTTAGATCACCCTCCACCATTTGTCATTGCATTAGGCTGGAAAAAAATTCTCACATTTTGCAGCGAGAAATAATGATAATAAGCTTAAATCATGTAGCTGAACCAATGATAAAGTTTTATCAAAGCTGTTATCTGACAAATGTGCTATCATATGCTATCATAAATTCCAATACACAGACGGGAATGTCATACTACTATATGAAACTCATTGTAAATGCCACATAGTAACCAACAAAAGCGTTCTGATTCTGATAACCCCTCAGAATTTACACCTTGGCTGATCACCAGTCAGTATTTACTTTATTCGGAAGAAGATAATGAGTACTATGGATTTGCATCTACATGAATCTACTCATTTTATTTCCTCCTACTCACATCGGTGAACCGAAATAAATGCATTAATTATAATAGGTACTTCTATCAACAAATGTTTGTTAACAATAAGCAAACTACGGAGCACTAACTATTATCAAAAGCACTAAAGATGGTCGACAAGTGATAAATATCGACAGTAAGTTCAATTTTTGCTCTCAAAATCCGCTGGAAAATTTGTATTTGCATGAAATAAATTTTTATTTGCAGATTTTCTGTCCGTTTTTATACCAATTGATGACAAAAATCCAATTTTACTACAAAAATGGGAAAAAATTGCAAACAGGCTCGGAACGCCGGCGGGTATCATACGAACAATAAAGGAGGATAAACTTATGCACGACATAAATGCCATGGAGATTTACCTTCGTATTTTTCGACATTGGTGTTCTACAAAAGGAGATGCCGCAACCGTTGGGAGAATATTAGAAGTTCTTGAAGCAGAAGAAATGCATAACAGTGCCGGTACGTCAGATACAATCTTTAGAACTTTCATAACTTTCCTAACTAACTTTTTTTCCTAAAAAGATAAGCTCAAGGAGAAGTTCGGAATTAATGTTAACCCAAGACTGGGAGGATCTGCAGGATCAACATCTGGTTACAGCAGTTATGCTGGAAGTTCTAGTGGAAGCGCTGGTGAGCCTCCAGAACCCAATGGCTTCTTACCTCCAGATTCAGATGGCGAAGAGGATGACATTGAAAAAAAGCAGAAACTGCACATTCAGAAAAATATGACTTCGTTGATTAGGTTAACGGAACTTAACCCTTCTGTGCTAACACTTCTTATGGAAAAGAACATGCTCAATTACATGGATATAGACGTTTTGGTGAGAATATGTTCACAAAATCTATCTTTAATATTGAAAGTTATTCAACAAACTTTGCCTTTTATTTTAGAACTCAACACACAACAGGACGGAGAAGAATAAGAAATTTTATCAAATCATTTCCTCAAGGAAAAACTCATATTCTAAACTTATTGATACACTTGAAGCCACGCGTCAAACTGGAGCTGTAGAAATCTTGAAAATGAATAAAAATGATTTTTAGATTAATTATTTTCTTGCTGGCTATGCGGTTTTAAAATGCGAATAAAGTTGCACTGTGAACTTGCTATTTTCCAGTTGCGACTACCGGTTTCGGATTATTTATTTATGCCTTCATCAGGTCGACTGGAAGTTTTAATATATTAGTTAAGTAGTGATAATTATCACTGATAAACATTCATATTGTTGTAGAAGTTAGTACAGGATTTAACTTCTTATAGTTTGATATTAAAATATTAAATTAAATTAAAGTCAACGAGTAAGATGTACGTGGTTTTGCGAATGATGATGGATGTTGATGTCAAACAGACACACATCAACATCATCATCATCGCAAAACCACGCTGTCATCCATATATAACTCACTTTATGCAATTTGTGACAGTTTTAATTGAAAATAAAATGCATCTTGCAGTGTTTGGAACCTGACTATTTGGAGTTTAGTCAAACAAGGTGTTTTTCAGACTACTCAAGTTGGCTTCGTAAAGGGGCTCAGCAATGATTTTTAATGCACTCTCCACTCCAAACGTCCATACAATCACTGGTGTCATCTTCCGTCCATCTTTTTTCTACCTAGTTAAGCCGAATTTCTGATTTTCGTGAAGCTAAGTGAATGGAGAACATTTGCATAGACTCTGACACTTTTGAGATGAAGTCATCATCATCAGCAAGCATCCAAGTTGCCAGAATGGGAGGAGTTGGCTGTTTGCAAGCATCAAGGAACATTTATCAGAAATATTCTTTGCGGGGCTCGCCTTCATTGCATTTGCTTACTTTTCATACCAATGTTTACAGAGTATTACACTCTACAGGGTTTACGTTTTAGCTACTGATGAAAGAGTTGATTTGAGGGTCATCCAGAGGATGATTCCAGTTCTCCAAACGGACTCTTCCAAGAAGTGGCAGATCTTGATTTGGTGGCTTCAGATTGAGATGGATTTTGGACACAACAGATAATATTGAATGGCTGTATGACGAGTATTTCAGCGCCTTTGTATATTTGGTCTCGGACCCCACGGAGCTGTGCGAAGCCGATGACCCAGAGGCTTATATATTCAGCAATATGGGCTCTGAAAATCATACACAGACTGCCTGTGACTATAACACATCCTAGGGATCTCATGAATCGGTCGCTGTCAGGTTCCAACTATGTTCCACAAGAGATACCCAATCATGACGTCAAGGATTTTGAGCTACACTTCAAAAAGCTTAGAATCTATAGCAAAATTGTATTGGAGATAAACTTTTGTGGAAAGAATCATCAGCACGTTGGCAAAAAGGGTCTCAAATGGAAGTAGACTACATGGACGATGAGGATGATAAATACAATGACTAAGCAAGTGCCCTGTTCAGGCAAGTAGCGAGCTCAAGTTGGAAACCCATAAATCTCTTTCCCATTTCCTGTCTCCACCTCAGCTTCAAAGTGGGGATGAAGAGGTTCCCCCGCGGTTATAATTTATGCTCTCGGAAGACCAAGGGACTCAACCTCGATCAGCCAACTTCTTGCTACCAATGTGGAGAGGTAGAGGAAGCGATTTGTTTATGTGGAGCACTCACTCTTCGGGAGTGAGGCTGGCGCACCATCATCTCCACTAAATTGTCCGGCTTTTGTGGCACCTTCAACAACTTTCCTGACGAGAACCAACTTGAAGAAAGGTCAAAACACGTCCACTTCTACCTCGTTATGTTTGATGAGTGCGATCGACAAAGAACATGAATGAGTATGGATTATGAGCTGAGATGTGGGAGGCAGAATGAAGCAATCACGAATATAAAATACTTATAACACTTGGGGCAAAGGTTAATTTATATTCGTATTATTTATTCCAAGAGATAAAATTGTAAACTTCTGTGCTACAAGTTTCTTTTTCTGTTTTAGCCATATCTGGTGCGCTGTCCAGAGCGAGAAAGCTCAAGATGTGTCGCCCCTGCCCCGCTCATTTTTATGATGGAATTTCATTGAGTTGATCATCTACATCCGGTGTCTCCACTGCCGATGAGATTTCCATTGCAGGAGCCGGTTCCGTTTTTCCAACAGCACTCAGCGTATTCAGAACCGATTCAACGCTACTATGCCGTAATGAACTATTTTGTCCATTTAATTATGTACCCGTACTTTGCTCTGCGTGTAAGTTTTACGTTTAGAAATGTTGATTTTGGGGCTACCTCCACCAATTTGAGCAATGTAACTATATTTGGGTTTAATATTAATTATTACTTTTCCTTTTGTAGGCTATGACAATTAGGGTCTCCAGAAGACTTGCGTTGGCACTCACATCCCTCCAACTGTGCAGACGGTTATAGGGGTGCTAGTGAATATGTATTCAATTTATGTGCGAGTGTACGGTATTAATTTTTCCGCAGCAAAAGCAACCCCGATCAAAGCTCGCTCGTTTCTTCATTTATTTAGCTGCATATCATCCACAGCTCATACTCAACTATTGCTTTACTCAAAAGCACACGGCTGCGCGCTTCACGCGTTTTTAGTTTGCACTTCCTAGTTTGCTGTAGGATCTATATGCGACTGCACTGATGATGGTGATGATGATGATTTCTTTTTTCTATATTCTCTACGAACGAGTTACGAGTTTGAATATATAGCTAGCGCATGGGCTACTTGTTGATAGTATTTCAGCACGAATTGAAACGTAATAAAAATTAAATAGAGTAACCATTTCAATCATAATGCTCCAAAAACCATACTTTATTTCACTACCAATGAATAACTTTAAGCACCAATGAGTAGTTCATTTCACGCTTCTAAATTGCCATGAATCTCGGATCAGATTATGGTAGGGTGCCCTCTCCGTTGGAAGTGGCCTCGAGGAGTTTCACCCCAACATCACGTAGACGTTCATCCATCGATTTTCATCCCCGCACCTCCTTGGCCGTTTTGAGGACAGTGCTCCTGTTTATCATCGCATTCTCGTTTCAGCCAAGTTTTAATACAACCACATTCTAATGTGTTGATATCCGTCCGTCCGTCCCGCGATGCTGGTTACACTACCCCTACTCCCACACTCGTCGTCATCATCTTCTTCTTACTTGCCAAATCCTTATTATAATTCAAATTTAAGTTCCTATTGTCAAGCTCTAACTCTGAGTTAGTGGGAACGGCTGCAACTTGTCCATCTACATAGATTCCGATGCTGCCTCCTGCCCTTCTGCTATTTTCATCGTGCCCGAATTTTTGTTGTAGGTTAAGTCAAGGTTTTCATTGTTGTCAGTACTTGAATTCAGAGAGGATGGTTGTGACGGCACACACACTGGCGGCTCCTGGAGAACGGGGAAACGTTGCAGTTGTAACGGCGCAAAAATCTATGGAAACTTCGTGAAGTAATGGGTGTAGACGGGGACGAGCTAGAGGTACAAGTTTAACAGCTATAGGACCAAATGGAGGTTGATCTTGAGGTGGTGGAGGTGGATGACCAAATAAGAGGTGTCTTTTGCGAAGAAAAGCAACTAAAATCATGTAAGAATGAATCGTCACGGAACTCACTCGACCTCGGTTAATCATAATATTATAAAATGTATGGTTGCATCAATTTCAATTCTTTTTTCCAGCGTACTAACTTGGCTGCCTGAAACACATGACAAACTACATGGGAATTGCTGGATTTGTATTATTTGTTTCGTCGACAATAGCATTTACGTTTTAGCAAAACTTCCACTCATAACGTTTCTGCAATCTACAGGGAATGATATGATTTCGAATTGAGTTAAAGAACTAATGCAAAAAAAATCCATCAGCCTAAAATGAGTAGATCAGGGAAACGTTTCGTTGTATGTTGAGCGTACAAGCAAGCAATCAAAATGAAATAAACATGATCGTGATTCGTGCTAGCCAAAGAATGTCCATTTTCCAACATGGAAAGAAGAGTGAGTGGAATTATTGGAGTGTTTGCTCAGCAAGGACATTCTCAAACAATCATTCCAAATAAAATGTATCAAGTGACCCCAAAAATAGTATTAAAAATTGTTACCAGTGACCTACAAATATTATAATATTGCTGTTAGTTTTAACTAGCCGTCACCTCGAAATGATGGATCTCTTGGCCGAGACGTCTTTATCTGAGTATTTGTAGCTGAAATAGAAAAATGAACATGCTAGTGAATTTATCTCCATCCATGTTTCTTGTGTGCCATCACTGAAAGTGGCTTCAGATATTATAATTGTAGGAATAAAACAGATTGGCGTTCTTTAACGATTTGACAACGTGCACTTATTCCAAAAAATATAGCTGAATATAGATTTTTCCTTTCTGGGAAACGATTTTGGAATCTGTCAAGGGAGAGCAAACCTAGCTAACATTGAGTCAAATTTACTTATCACTGGCTGAAACTGGACTGGCAAACTTTGTGAGGATTTCAGCTTGCCAACTAGTGAAGAACTGGAGAAGGCAGGTGGTTTTATCTTTATTCACTTCAATAACAGTTCCAATTGGTTTATCATGAAATATTGACTTCAAAATGACACCTGTCCTTATCCAGCTCTTGCCCTGGTGAACCCAAAAAAGCAGGTGAGTTAAAAGATATTACGAAATAAAAACAGTAATTATTTGATCCCATCCCAACCTTAAACGAAAAAACTGGCAGAATAAAACTAACAATTCTTAGTTTTCTTGGCATCGTCCCGCATAGCCCCATAGAACTCCAATTATTTGCCTGGTTTCTTTTTGGAGTTCTGTTCATTTGACCCTGACGTCATGTTCCTTTGGGGACCCACTTGGTTCGGTGTTTGAAGAAGTAGGAAGTTTGAATGCAACTAAAGAATGTTTGCCTTTTCTTTCCATCATGTTAAAATCAAAGGTAGTGGGTTTAAGCCTTTCCCCTCTATCTACTTCGTCAGGTTAATTTTTGATGATGTTTTGAGCATTTTTCATAACTTTAGAGCTGGTGGGTTTTTTTCCGGCAGCTGGTAGTTGGCGTTGGTTGTCGCCACTAACAACCCAGTTTCCATTTCCTTTATAAACGTGTTTGAGTTGCGACTCAAACTCAAAAGCCAGATAATGAGCAGAAGTGGCCTGGAGTTAAATATTCATATAAAATCAACAGCTACAATTATTTCGTGTAGTTTTGATCCCTTCTCAAATGCAATGCTTATTGGTATTTTTTGTATCGCATATATTGGTAATACCAAGTTGCCACTGTTAATGAAGGATCTCCATTAAATGGAAATGGATTTAGAAAAATGCTTGTGAACATTGGCTGGGAATGTTGATGATGGTTAAACTGATGAAGGTAGACCTCGTAGTTGTTGAGCGGTAATTCCTCAACGCTTAATGTTTGGATAATAGAATAATTAGCGTTAAAGTCAGTCAGAATTATTGGTGTGAGTGGTAGAAATGCTGGTGAACCACGAAACAGGCGTGAATCAAACTCACTGTACTTCAACTGGTATCAATCTTTTATTTGGTAACTCATCGTGTTAGGAATTATCTGGAAGTATTTCAGCCGGTATAGTATTTAAACATCCTGGCGAAACAATTGAAATACAAAGTACTAAATGCACTTGCTAGTTACTGAGGATTCACTTTCATTCAGACATCATGGGATATTATAGCCAAATATAAAAAAGGGGGAGCATGCTAACATTTTGTCTGGAGTGGAAACAACCACGGGACGTTTTCCGAAGGTGGATCAAAAGAGGGAGAACCACACATTATTTTGTCGCTATTACTACTACCAGTACAAAACGCCCTACAACAACAGCGACGAGTCCACCCCGTCCAAATCACGTGTGAAAAGTAGTACTTGTCAGAAATTATGATGTTCAACCATGCAATTGATGGAAAATACCAGCATATTTCAAAAGGGAAAAGTTAACAGGTATATTAATATGTGCCAGATTTTTTAAACAAAGTTCAGTTTGGTTAGTCCATAACGGGAAACGGTTTTTGAATGCCATTTTGGGGACATTTTGTTTACCACAATTGCGACATTTCTCCTCATATTAGAAGTACTAGACTCTAGATTCAAACGTGGCATTTCTGGCGGATACTGACTTGTTTAATTGGCTACTTCCGAATTAGCACCAAAAGATGTTCAACTGTATCGGATTTGACATGTGTACTCTTAGGTCGGAGTTGAGCTTATTAAAACGAAAACAGATAGCCTTTTTAACATAGGAAACAACTTGTCTTTCTTGTGACGAGGCATTTGAGAGGAGACAAACAACTTTGGATCCCACACGAGAGAAAAACTCTAAAAATGCGCTGGCACCGACATCAATCAAATCTCATCATGAAGTGAAACTATTCAGTGCACATTTGTTAAAAGGATGCTACAACATGTGAAGTTGATTAATGAAAATGAAGATGCGAATAGTCAACGAAATGTTTTATCAAACCAATACGCAACTTTTTAAAACTTTTTTATTCCAATAAATTTTTATACTATTCAAATAATAAATAAAATCTACATGTAGTATCACATTGTACCGTGTTTTCATAAATTCCGTTCCCAAACATCCCAACTTATATGACAATCATTTCACGGGACAAAAAGCCATTCACAGCTTTAATTTCGGTACTTTCTAAACAGTTTTCCCATTCTATCAGTTCTCTCAACGATCTCATTCAGCAAAATACCCCTCATATCTCTCTCCATACACAGAAGTAAGCAGAGCGATTTGGGATGGGGATGCCTTCTCCCACCTGAATTGAACAGAGAATATTTTTTAATCAAAACCACAAATATCTTACTTATTAGCGATTGAATTAAAATATATCCAACAACTCTCAACTTACCCGTCACTGCGCGATTTTCCAGTTGAACGATAGCCTGCCAGCACTTCGTATAGATGAACTAGATTGGCGGAAACCCCCACACTTTTCAGAATTCCAACAACGTCGTTGACTACCTGGGAGTGGTTCTGCCGATACATGAACGTATTCGAAAGTTTATCAATCCTTTGTTTGTTCCATGAAGGGTGTCGCTCCTTAATTTCCTTCATCCAAAACGACTTTTTGCAACCAACAATGTAGTGTGTGAAAAGAGCTATGTTCTTTTGGTTTGTGGGTGTTTGGAGCATGACACGAGCCTCCGCTTCCACGATATCCTTGAACAATTGGATGTACACAAGCGTTGTTGCCCGTGTCCTCGCTTTCATTTAGCAACGTTTCTTCCATACTTTGAAGCTCTTCCTCGGTTAGCTGACTCCTTATCCTGAACTCATCGCTCTTCCGTCCTTCAGCTAGTTGCTTTTTGTAAGCGTCCAGCTGACAAAACATTTTATTAGCAGAATCCAGTAATACTTCACATTCCAGAAACTTTTCCCTGTGTTTCTCAATGGACCAGTGCTGTCGATTTGCTTTAATAACTGCAAATTTTGCGACAAATTCCGAATGTATCAAATCTATTTTCTGAAAGATTTGTTCGACATCCTCTGCCGTAAGTGCTTTTTGTGTTGGAGGAAGTGTTCCATTTTCAGTTGCCATTTCGCCCGCAGTTACGTGTTTTTATTCAAAAACAGTTTAATAAAAAGGCTTCACACTGTACTTTACAAAGGATGGAAAGGTGATTTTAAGTAGAGGAGCTTATGGTAGAGTATTTCCGTTAGTAAATTATCAATGAGCAAGGAAAGAACCTAAGTTTCTGCAAACTGTTGAAATCCTTCGTTCGGGAACAAAACTAATGAAGTTCAAATTATTTTCCTTAGACGAATGATGAGGAGTAATTCCAACACATCTATTCAGAAAGGAGATGAAATCACTTGTGACTTCACATTCAGCTTTGCTGCTGCTCTATCCTTATCCCCACATTTGGTTACAATGACATGCCCATATTTGCAGCTATTTTGGGCTAAAAGTTGGCAACAAAGCAAAGGCCGGCGTGGTACTCCCTTAGATTATACACCGTGAACGAGAAAAGATAGTATATCGTGTTATATAATGTGCGTATTTTTTTACTTTTAGGATCGAGAAGTAAAACTTTTTATATGCATTAAAAGAGAGTATGTGACAGATTATCACAAATAAGACTTTTCCAGTAATCCCCAGACAGTATGTATAAAGAATGACCTGGTTCTAAAAATAATACGTTTTCGTTTCTGTTCATTTAATCCTCTTCAAGAAAATCGTTTTGTTGCAAATGGAGCTTTGTGTTGGAAAAAACTCAGTAAAGTCACTATGAGTATATGCTATTTTCGGGCGTCTAAAAGTACAGATGCACTTAAAAATGGACATGTTTACCTTTATATTGAAAAAAATGTCTTGAAATGAGAAAACTTGCTTCTAAATTCTACTAAGAATTCATATGGGTTATTTTTTAATTACCAGGACACCCGGAGTTGGTTTATATCCGATTTGTATGACGTTTTGCATGCACAATGCGTTTGTAGTAAACGTGAAGTATGGGTTCACACTGGATATAAATTTTGAGTTATAAATTTTTCATTTTTGGAATAGGGATTAACAGAGACAGTTTGAGTGACAGGGGAAGTGTAGTGCGGATTTTATGAATCCCATTTTGGGAATTCAAAGTGAAAAATAGTAATTTCATTGAAACATATTACAGTTAACCACCTGATAATATAAAGATAATTTGACTTGACCAGCATGTACCTCGTTTTGAACACAAGAAGCTCATTTGTAAGTAAGCAAAAGTAAGTAAACGGATGAAGTATAAAGGAAATGCCATTTGTATGTCTTTTTGACTCACGACGGGTGGGAAAAATTCTTGGTTACGTAAGCACCAGCATACATTATAGTTTATTGCATTTTGAGTACAGTTCATGTCAGAATTTTATCAGAAAGAGGCAAATGAGCAATATATGAACGAAGGCGTATACATTCCCTAAAACCTTTATACTTTTCACTTTTACGCTTAAAATACTAATCCTGCTCTGCCTGCTTTTTTCTTGACATACATATGCCAGCTACCTTTTTTCTCCCCACGTTTATGTACCCGACACCATGTACTTTTCCTCATGCATTCAAAACTTACAGGTGCTACTTTATGCACCTGATGGCGCCTTTGAAAATGTTACTTGTTCACAAGGGAAACTGATTTTTTGGTACACAACCGTCTCCTACAAATTATGAAAAGAGTCAGGAGTCCTATTGTTTGTCCATATAAAAATCAGTTTCTGTTCTTAGGATTAGGTTGTGTTCTAAATCCCAAAAATAATAACAATCCCACCTGAGACAAGGTCGTTATCTTTATATTTTAATATCTACGATAGAAGCTGAGCAATAACATGGTTATTGCTGTGATAAGTCGGTTTAAAAACAGGATGTGGATGAAAAAGTATGGAATGAATAAATAGATAAGAACGTTATAAAAAACCTTTGTTAAGAGGAAATCGCATGTGTATTGCATGGAGCTCCAGTATTTCTTTTCTTTGGTTCTGATACAAAATAAACCGTATCTGCATGCTTACGTACAGTAAAACTTCATTGAATTTTGTTACATGTATATAGTATATACAAAACGGCACACACCAGATACCTTGTTTTTTACAGGCTAGATTAGTAAAACTTTCCTAAAACGGGTTGTATGCAATTCGCCTTCACTGAACTGCCACCTGACATTGAAATGTGTATTTAACATGATAAAAAACATAATTTAAAAATTAATCATAATGTTAATAATTCGTCAAATTGCTCGGCTTTATTATCATATTATCAAACAACTTATCTGTATAAATTTATACGTCTTCTGAGTTTATACATGCAAACATAAACGAAAAGTGGAACGACATACAAGATGTTGTTATGTCTATGTGAAACTTATGTTATACTTTTATACCAGTTTGGTGTAACCCGGAACTGTAAAACAGTCTAGTCACAGATGAGGCAAGTGAGAGATGGAAAAAAGGTTCATTTCTCCAATTCCAAATTGACCTTGCTTTACAGATACTCATATAACAGTTTTCCTTTTCATATAGTTAGTTAAGACGATCAAATGTCTAATATATCAAATTTCTCACATATCATCATCAAAATAAAATACGAATTCGTATTTACTCATTATCTGTCTTGGTTTGTACGTAATGCCCACTATTATACACAAATCAGTTGAACAAAAAACCGAAAATTGTTCAAACTGAACTAAAAAAGAAATTTAAGGGGAACACTTACTATAAAGGTACAAGTCATATTATTGCGGTAAACGAGTTAAGGAGGCTTAGGATGCAGCAGATTTTATCCTCTTAAACTTCTTATTAACTTTTTTACTGTTATTTTTCATCCATACCTTGATCTTCCCCTGTCAGTTGAATTCGAACAACATCCGGTTTATTTTTCTACTTTCTTCACATATATGAGTATTCATAAAAAATGACACTACGCTTGATTAAGTACGCATTATTGTTTTGATGATGTGATGCCTGCGCATAATATAAATATTATTATTCATATTATCTACTTCATCCACATACTCAATACGGCCTTATCAGATCAACATCCGGTGACCGCAGAAGCCTTTTCAGATGGAGTTTCGGATTGGTAGCCTTCTTTTGCGACTTTTCTCTATCTTGAAACGTCTGGATGCCACGAGCAGTTGGGACCACAATCCCGTTTTGTACTTTAAAGAGAGAGAGCTAGAGAAAAAGTATTCAGTGGTTAGTTCATCTGAATTTGAGATTGACTTGAGATTCAGATATGTTAAAAAGTATGCGAGCAGAAAGGATAAAAATATGGTTTCCCTTCATGATTTTCTTCGTGTGGAACGGGTTTGATGAGTATTGAAGGTTCCATCAGTTCTTGTGAGAGATTTGAAGAACCAGATTATCCGGATTGAGCCACGATTCCGAAACATTATACAAAGAACAGTGCTGTCACAAGCAAAATGGTGGCCTGGTGCATTTAAAATGCGCTTTCTAGCCTATTTTTGCAATTGTAGATAGGTTTAACCCGTATATTTGGTACGAAAATGAGAAAATAGATTACGTTTTATATAAAATGTTTACAAAGTACACCATTTTAGTAATCAAAAATGCTAAAAAGTCTTAATTTTTAAGGAAAAGGGTGGCCTAATATATTTCCTATTATAAAAGGCGGTCCGTTGGACCATATTTATGTAACTAATAAGTTTTCATTCGGTACGAATGGGCACTTTACGCACGCAGGTTCAGATCACAATCTTTGTTTTGTAATTAGGAAGAAAGTTAAGGTGAAACTACCTTCAAGAATGCTAACCTATAGGAACCTAAAAAATGTACCGTGGGATGAAGTGAAGAAGGAGCTTGCTAAACACACCAATTTAGACTCTGAATGTGAAGCTTTCGTTAGTGAACATTTAGATAGGAATATAGATTCTCCCAAATCAATAGCAAGGTTTTAGAGCTCATTGATAAATATGCTCCACTGAAGAAGAGATTTGTAAAAGGAAAGATTTCACCCTGGTTCACTAGTGAAATTAGGGAGTTAACTGTAAAAAGAGACAGATTTGATGCTGTGTTAAATAAGAAAGAATATAACAGAGCCAGAAACTTAGTTAATAACAGAAAAGGTGGAACAAAGAAGCAGTATTTCAAAACGAAATTCGCTGAATCTTATAAGTCTGACCACATGTGGGATACAGTGGATAAGCTAACAATTTTTACAAAGAAAACAAAAAGCCAATTATGTACCTAGAAGTAGGAAAGAAAAATGTGTACAACAAAAACGAAATTTATGATATTCTAGCTAGTGAGCTAACAGTTCAGCCAGAAGATAGTGAAATCTCAAAGAACATCAAACAGGAAATCTCTGAATGCAGAGAAAAATATGCTTATAGCACTAGTAACTCTTTGGACATTGAGCCTAAAAAATTATCACTTGAGGTAATTCACACTGCTTTAAGTAGTGTGAAGTCCAAAAAGTCACACAATCCTCCAAGAGCAGTCCCTGTTAGTATTATGAAATCGCGTGGGCAGGTATTCCTACGAATATTAGTTAATCTTTTCACCCTCATTCTAACAAATAAATCAGTTCCTAGTGTGTTTAAAAAACGCTGGTATACCCATTATATAAGGGAAAGGGTTTAAATAAAAACGCGTGTAACTACCGCCCAATATCGTTGCTCACAGATTACTGTAAAAATCTTTGAAACATTTCTAGCTATACGTCTCCAAATTCGGGTAGAATCAAATTTAACTGAACAACAGCATGCGTATATAAATTATAGATCATGCCACACAGCTCCTAATATTTTAATCAATGATTTGTATGCTAGTATTGATAAGAGAAACCCGAAGGTAGGTGCAATCTTCATTGATTTGAGGAAAGCATTTGATTCTGTTGATCACATTGTTTAGTTAAAAAATTGATGTGTGAATATAAACTTGAACCGTGGTATGTTGAGGTTATTTATAACAACCTATGTAACCGCATATCCAGTTTTGAGCATGACAGACAGTGTTATGATTTTTCTACAGGAATTTGTCAAGGTTCCGCTAAGGAACCATTAGCCTTTAGTCTGTTCATTAATGGAATATTTTGGGTTATTAAAATATGTAAGCATTTATTATATGCAGATGACCTCATTTTCTATGTAAGTGGGGAAACCATTGGAGAAATTAGCAAAAAACTTATGAAAGATATGAGTGTATCATCGATTGGTGTAATGAGAATAAGGTATCAATCAACTTCGACAAAACTAAAATTATGTACTTTCATAAGGCTAACGATCCTACAATTAAGAATGAAACCATTAAGGATTTTAAGATAGGAAATAACGTAATAGAAGGAGTGTTTGGGTTCAAGTACTTAGGGTTGCTCTTAGACCCTTGTTTAACCTTTAACAATCATTTTATAATGATTTCTAAGAAAGTAGCGAAAAGACTTAAAAATCTTCGAGGTTTTAAGCGTTTTCTGCCACCGAATATTATGAGAATAATGTTTTATGCGTATGTTTTAAGCGTCACTGAGTATGCAATTGACATATGGGCAGTTGTAGCAGAAACAAAAATTGAAAAAATACAGCGAAAGATAGACAATTTTCTGTCTGAATTTGAATATCCACGATTATTGAAGAGAAGGTATAGAAATTTTCTTGAGGAAATTGATTTCGCAAAGATTCGTCGCAAGTATGAAATTTTAACAATGGCAGCAAAGAAGAGATTACGTAACGATGAAAGTATGCTTGTAAAAAACTAAATTGTAATGAATTAAATCTTTCAAAAAGACTTTTTGCTAGAAATACTCCTTTAGTAAACTTAAGAATTTCAATCTGAAATGTAATGAATTGTCCAAATCACAAGAGGTGCTATACTTTGGAATCAAATTCCACGCGATGTTTGATATTAAAAATTAGGAATTAATGCGTTCTTGAAAAAGTTTAGGAATGAATATTTTTGTAAGAAATAGGGGAAAAATGAGTGTAAACTATTATTACTTAATTATTGTTAACCTAATTAGCAAATTAGTAAATTATCTATTTATAGGGTGTCACTGTTGGAAGAACAATGTGCATTTTATGTTACATGAAACGGGAAAGACACTTGAATAAAGACTGTTATCTTATCTTATCTTCAAGAAAAGGGTGGCCTGGAGCAACCGCTCACCCTTGCTCCAGTATCGGTACGGCACTGATCGCGACAATAAAAACATAATTTGACTTGACCTGCATGTACCTCGTTTTGAACACAAGAAGCTCATTTGTAGGTAAAAAAGAATGGAATGAATGAAGTAAAACGGAAATGCCATTTGTATTTCTTTTTTACTCACGGCAGGTGGGACAAATTCTTGGTTACGTAAACACCGGCATACATTATAGTTGATTGCATTTGGAGTCAAGTTAATGAAAGTAATTTATCCGAAAGCAGCAAATAAGCACTATATAGGAACAAAGGCGCATACATTCTAAAAACCTTTATACCTGTCACTTTTACACTTAAGACATTAATCCTGGTCTGCCTGCTTTTTTCTTGACATACATATCACGGCATAGTTGTTTCTCACCAAGTTTATGCACCCTACACCATGTATTTTTACTCATGCATTCAAAACTTACAAGTGTTACTTTATGCACCTGATGGCTCCTTTGAAAATGTTACTTGTGCAAAAGGGAAACTGATTTTTTGTTACATATCTGTTTGTTCCAAATAATGAAAATAGTCAGGAGACCTATCGTCTGTCCATATAAATTTAGTTTCTGTTCTTCGGATTAGATTGTGTTCTAAATCCCAAAATTATAACAGGCATATCCACTTGAGCCAAAGTCGTCGTTTTTCTGTTGCTGCACTAAGTCGGTTTAAAATTAGCAGGATTACCAAATTTGAATGAATAACAGTCATTTCTCAAGGACATCTCCTGCACCAGCAAATCTTCATTGAATCAAAGGCTTTACTACGAAAGAATGTAGACGGTATATCAAATCCCATTGCATTATGTGCTATTCCCACACAGAGTGGTTTATGGAAATCTTATTAAAACATCAAGTCATTCCGTACGTACACGGACAGAGGATATATTATGGAAAATGTATACCTGTCCGTATCTCTAATCCTCCCTCACGCCGGCATATCACACACTTTTACATACAAACAAGTGTAAAGGTAATTGAATCATATGCACGGGGAATCCTCTCGTTGATGCTACCTCCGCTCATTGTGAGGAGGGAAATAGCAGCTGAAGTTGAGAGTTGAAGCAGGTTCATCACAAGACAGCAAAGTTACGCTAGGAAATACTCCCCTCTTTTTTTGCTTATAATTCCACCTAGTGAACTGATTAAAACTGCAACATAAATGTAGATGATTGTCAAAACTATTACGAGCCAGGGTCACATTCGTAGTTTGATGTCGTTCATCGTAAATTAGGAAATAGTTTCAACTGAAAAATATTATTCTGAGCGTTTTTACGTTTTCCACACATAATGCGTATTGTTTTTGAAGTTTAGAAAGCAACTATCGTGATTTGTGAGCTAGACTGAAAGTTGGCGAATGATTTCGTAGGCAGTGCTTGTTGACAGTCTAACTTTTAAACAGGTGCGAATCTCTCAACATTTCTAACGTAACGCCAACCTGGCACCTCAAAGAACATAGTTACAGGTTATATTATTGCAGGCAATCCCAGAATGGCGAGTCAGACATCATTTCCTGCCTTGCTGTCACAAAACCAAAAACTTTCCAGCAAAATAGATAAATCTAATCGTGACTTCAAGGTCCTGGATTCTCTATGTAAAAAAATTCAGCTTCAAATTGAAACAGTACAAAAACGTCGGAATACTGCGATTAAACAGAAGGATAGAGAGGTCGCTGCGTTGCTGGAAGAGCCAGGCTCACGCTACTTGGCCGTAAATGAGGGTTTAAGAATTAGGCTGTTCCACCTCACAATGCCCCGCGATGTAGACGCAATTTAACTGCGTGTGTTGTTAGGTTAGGTAGGTAAGAATGGGGCATTGTGAGTGGAACAGCCTAATGCTTAAACCCTAATTTACGGCCAAGTAGCGTGGGCCTGGGAAGAGCTTCGTAAAATGACCGAACAAAGAGATATGCACCAGAAGCAGAACGAAGAGCAGCGATTACAACATCAAGCGAAAGTCAACGAGCTTGAAGCAAAAATTTTGACTCTAGAAGTTAATCGAACCGCTCCAGTTAATGAATTTGTTGCTCAAAATGTAATTTTTGATCATGATAATGAGCTCAGCTCAGATGATGAGCTGGAAGACTGCCAGGAAAATCCTAATAACGGCCAATGTTCAGGAAGTGAGGAGAATCTTATTGTGAGTTGAAATTACGAGTGCTCACGTAATTTGTAATGTTAAAAACATTTGGATGTTGCATAATTTTTTTTTTCATTTCTTAGGAAGAGCGGCAACCACGTAAAAAAGTCGGACGTCAGCCAAATCACAAAGAGCCAATCATGGAACTTATTCTGGAGTATATCAAAAACATGCCAAAAGTTGGACCAGTCAAGCCAAGGGTGGAGAAACTACTAAAGGATATATTCGGGAAAAATGAGATATGTTGGAAAAGAAACATCATTGAAAAGGGTTTTCGTAAATCGGATCGGTGGGCAGAATCCCTTGCCAAGGCGCTCAGAAAATTCTGCATGAGAATTGAAGGAAGGAGTTTTATTGAAAAATGTCTTCGCCAACAGAGATTTTCGGAGGCTTTAGTCCTTCGTTACGCAGAGAGAGCAGCAGAGGTGGCAAAGATGAATCACATCTCCAAGTAATACCTAATAAATTAATTGAATACAAATACTCAAAAAACAAATAGTTTTAGCAAGTTCACTTAATAAACCTTTAAAACCAAATTGATTTAAAACGTATTTTTAACTTAATAAGAGTCTCTTGTTATTGTTATAATAATGCATTGTATCTGGAAACAAACTACGCTATCATCGGAAAAGTATGATTCACTATCAGCGCTTGAGCGCATCATTCTATTCACCAATAAAGTTGTTTCTACCCAGCTTTAAGCCACTTAAAAATTCAAAATAGGATTGACATCGCTTTTCTAAAGACAAGGTTTTAAAAGCGTTTAGGTAACACAAAAAGAAGCAAATGAGTCACCCACCAAGAGATTGCTTGGAAGCACTCACATGGACTCATGAATTGTCACCTAGAAGTCCGAGTTTAGCATGAGCCTTGTGAGAGACAGGTAGCAGGCGGAGCTGTGATAATCATAATAATCATAGCTAGCCTTCGGATGGCTTTTGGGGGGGGTTGTTGGAAAGAGGTTACCGGGGCGCAGCTGAAAGCTCAAGAAAGAAATGATAATTCTAGCTCCAGTTAAAAGTAGCAGCCGCAGCATTCTATCAATTGATTCTCCGACATCACATACCATCTTGCTGTCAAAAGAGGTGTGGAGTCAAAAAATTATTATATTTCAGTAATGTTACAATGCTCTCAGTTATAGCCTCTTCTGCAGAAGTGGGTACACTTGTATATAAAATGTTTCAGGGAATGATAGTTACAACTACACTTGCCTCACAAAGTTTTGTAGCCGTTAAATTGAAGATTAATAGTAGTCAGTGTACATAGAATTCAAAGCTGAAACAAAGGCACACATTGTCTTAAAACAAGCAAACTCACTTACACGGCATTGAAAAACAGTTTCGTAAGGATAGTTGATCTCTTTAAATTGACCTGTACTGCATGAAGCTGTAAGATGTATTGACTAAATGCCCAGAAAAAAGTTGAATTCCTTTTAATGTGTGTGTGTACCTAGTGGTGAGCATTAAAAGTAGAAGTATGTATATTTATTATGCAAAACTCACCAAACGATGAAGTTAGTTTTCAATAATGGCATCATTTATGATTCCAGCATGTGCATTATTCCTCTCAATGGCGGAAATTGTAGATTGCCACCAATTTGATTTTGAAAGAGGCCCTTTCACTGCTCAAAATTACTAACATCTAGCTGAACTGTACTGACATTTGCCCTGCAATTGAGTATTTGTGTATGAAAACTGGACGTGGTGGTCCATTGCAATGTGAATAACATCCCATTGCATTAAAAGCGCAGGCATTTTAATAATTTTAATACCAATGACCTTAACATTTTTAATTTTTCCATTTGCATACAGCTTTTCATTATGAATAAATATGTATCCATTTTTCAATGCATCTACAATATTCTGTAGAACATTCGCATCCAGCCACGAAGACTTGACCGGGTTGTTTTCCTACGCAAAGCTCCATTTGTGACAAAACTATTCATTCCCAGAAAATTGTATGAACAGACGCGCAAAGTATTATTTGTAGACTTAAAAAAAGCCATTCTGTATACATACAGTTAGGAACTACTTGAAAATGTCCCCGTTATAATCTGTCGCTTCCCCTCACTTAATGCATAGAAAAGCTTTTACCTCTCAGATTATAAAAATCAATATCTCACATTGTGAATGCGATCGACTACCTGTTCCTACCTTCATGGCATTTATATGTTCAAGAAGTACAACACCGTCCCTTGCCTTGGCTGCTTTATTAATTCCAGAGTAGCTGCAATGGTATTGGTATGTAAGTGAAATGCTGTCATTGTAAACAAAGGAGCGGTTAAGGATAGAGCAGCACCACAACTGAAGTTCAAGGCAGAAGCTTTTTCATCTCGTTTCTGAACAGTTGCGTCGAACTTACTTCTCATCATTCAACAGTGGAAAAAAATTAAGAGTTTTGAGTTTTCTTAGGAACATTTTTAGAAAATATTAAGAGCAGTGGTTTTGTGGTGTAGTTGAAGTAGATTGGATATAACTTCAACTGGATTGGATTCATCTTGGATTGGAAAGTCACCCACAACATTTTGATCTCAAAACCTGTCTGTTTTGAAATTTTATTGGCAACTTGTTGTATTTCCAGTTTTTGGAAAAGTATTCTGCAGTATGAATTTGTGCAAAAGGAAAAAACCCTTGTTAGTCATCAGCTGTTAAACTGAGATTTCTGTTTGCTCAGCTTTTTTGTCATTCAACACTGAGAAATCTTTCTATTAAACTGTGTTTTATATTCACACGTGAGTGTGTAACTGTTCCAAATGGCAAGCGGAAGTGGAACACTCTCTCCAACTCTACAGCACTTCATGCCAGAGCTAACCAAGCAAAAACTTGAGAAAGTAGATTTGATGCTTGAGAAATTTAAAACAAAGCTTGGATATATAGAAGAAAATCGACAGCATTGGAGCCGTGAGAAACTCGAGAGAGAGATTCTAGAATGCAAGGCATTATCGAATACTACTAAGTCAGACCTTGGTCAGCTGAACACTTACGTAGAGCAATCGATTGTAGGATGTCAGCGCGATGAGTTTAGGCGAAGGAGTCAGCTAGCCGACGAAGAGCTCCAAAGTATTGACGACACGTTGCTAAATGAGAGCGAGGACACAAGTAACAACCCTTACGGAAGCCTATCTCCTGCTTACATCCAGTTGTTCAAGGATATGGTGGAAGCGGAGGCTCGTGTCATGCTTCAACAGTCACAAACCAAAAAGAACATTGCTCTATTTACGCACTACATTGTTGGTTGCAAGCAATCATTTTGGGTGGAGCGAATTAAAGAGCGACACCCTTCATGGAACAACAAAAGAATTGATAAACTTTCGAATACTTTCATGTATCGGCAGAACCACTCACAGGTCATCAATGACATTGTTGGAATTCTAGAAAGTGTTGGGGTTTCGGCCGATCTAGTTCATCTGTACGAGGTGCTGGCAGGCTATCGTTCAATTGGAAAATCGCACAGTGACGGGTAAGTTTAGAGTTGTTGGAAATATTGTAACTTAATGGTATAATAAGTAAGATATTTGAGATTTTGAGTAAAAAGTATTCTCTGTTCAATTCAGGTGGGAGAAGGCATCCCCATCCCAAATCGCTCTGCTGACTGCTTTGCATAGAAAGACATGGGAGGGATATTTTACG
This sequence comes from Orchesella cincta, assembly GCA_001718145.1. Lineage (NCBI taxonomy): Eukaryota > Metazoa > Arthropoda > Collembola > Entomobryomorpha > Orchesellidae > Orchesella > Orchesella cincta. The sequence goes on from LJIJ01002021.1 coordinate 24,126, forward strand.
GAATAAAAACGTTGAAGGGGTCAAAAGGATGCGGAAACTGTTAAAAAAATACGGAAAGTGAGGCTGTGAAATGGCTTTTAATCCAGTGAAATGAACTGTCATATAAGTTGTGATGTTTGAGAAATTACGGTACAATACGATACTTTATATACACCTTGTTTATTATTCGAATACTATAAAATTTATTAGAATATAAGTAGCTGTAAAATGCTGCATTTTGATTTATGAAAAATTTCGTTTACTATTCACATCTTCATTTTAATTAATCAACTTCACATGTTTTGGCATCCTTGTGACAAATGTGCATTGAATTGTTTCACTTCATTATGAGATGTATTTGGTGTCTGTACCGGAGCATTTGTAGGGTTTTTCTCCTGTGTAAGGTCTAAGGTGAGCTGTTTGTCTCAAAAGTCTCGTCACAAAAACACAAGTGGTTTCCTATACTAAAAAGGCCATCCGTTTTCGTTTTAAAAATTCAAATGCCACTGTTCAGTACACCATTCAAATTCGAAACAGTTAAACCTCTTGTTAGTTGTAATTCGAAAATTACCAATTAAACAAATCAGTTTGCCAGAAATAACCCGTTTGAATGGTTTTTCTCTAGTGTGACTTCTAAAATGAACAGAGATTGTTTGATGCGTTTGTGGCTAACAAATTGTCCCATAATGGGATTCAAAAACCTTTTCTCTGTATGGAGTTCCTAAAGTCAATTTCGTATCAGAAGTCTTGTCCAGTCCCATTATATTTTTATGACTACCCAAACATGTTTTTTGTCATTTGGACCAAGTAAAGCCTTTAGTAAAAACAAAACTGCGACATTTCGCTAATGGACCTGCCATAGACCTGCTTGAAGCCCTGTGAAATGTAGTCCTCTTCAAGATTGAGTTTCTTGAACACCTTGTTCTTCAGGTGCTTCTCGAACCGCTTCTCAACCACGTGGACTCGGCTGGGAGTTTGTGAGATGATTTATCTGGAGCTGGGAAAAGGGTGCAAATTCTGTGACATGGAAGGCCTGTCCGTAGTGAAGGTAGACGTCGTCAAGATTTGGGTATTTTTGGGCGTTTAAGGACAAAGAATTGCGAGAGGGGACACCTCGCGTTTGAAGCAATTGGTAAAATTCTCCCGAACCTTATGGTAGAGCTTGGTAGGTTCCCATTGAGCATACAAGGTAGAGAAGGTCGACGAGGCGAGGAGAGCAGAAGCTTCCTCAACTGTGGGCGGATTCTTGATTATTTTTCATTCTTGGTCTGAAGGCCCAACTCGGGCTTCCATCCCAGCTCCGGAGTACATATGTAATGGAGGTAGCTGAGCCGCTCCACGTTCTGGAAAATCTCTTTGCGGTCAAATTCAGCATGCTGTTCTGGGGTATATAATCTGGAGAGGGAGAGTTACTCATCAAATATAAACTCGATGGTGGTGTCGATCAGCTCGACATAGGACAACCCTGCGAGAACTGCTCCATTGAAGCCCATTAACAAGGCAGAGGCGGTGGGCCCTCGCTCAATGGTACAGATGTTGAGCTCAGTGATTGAGAACCACACACATTTTCCGATTTTTATGGGAACATACAACGTCTTTTTCATGGAGGAAAGCGGACGTAACATCATGATTGCTTGGATCATGGCGTCGAGAATTACTGGGTGAAAGATGTATTTACTCTGAGTTGGGTGGGAGCTGCACTTTTGCAAAGAGGGAGTTGGGGTTGTATGTTTCCTCCCTCCAGATCTGGGAAATAATTGTTAATGTGGGGCCAAACTTGAGACCCATTGAAACCAACTTTTCATAAATTGTTTTTAGGAGGGCTTGATCGTCACAGGGAGTTTCTAGTAGTTTTTGAAACCCTCCTAGCTCAGCTGTGAACTCTTCCTTGTCTTCGAGACTGGGAGGGCAGAAAATGTGGCACTAGCGTGAAGTTGCAACTTTTCTGATTCTGAGCTAGCTTTTCGGTAAATCTTGATGTTGATGTCGTTCAACTCTCCTCCTGATTCCGTGTTGTGCTTGACCACCCTTTGGATTTGTGTGGAGGTGGATTCCTGAAGGCAGAGATGGGCTTTGATGGTGAGATTCTCGATTTTCATGGTTGGTGTTGGAGTTGGTGCTGATAAGGAGTCAGTTGAACTCAGAATCTCCAATTATGACAGTTTGCTCAGGCGCATTGATAGCAGCGTAGTCAAGTATCTTGATTTGTTCACCAGCAGCAAACTTGTTCATCAAAGTATCCCTTTTCTGCTTCTCTGCCTTGAGCACCAACATTTTCCCACACGGTAGCTCATCAACTAGCGGATTCCTTTCTGCAATCATGGAGTAAACCCGGCTGTCTCCCAGTCAAGTTCACGAACCTGAAGCGGTTAAAGCTTTCAGCGGATTTACACACGCAAATGCAAATCTTTCCAGAGGTGGAACCCTCTCTGTTTCCGTCTCTTGAGTATTATTCCGAAATACAACTTAACCAACCTTACGGGTGGGATGAGCTCCTCCGGGCAATTGAAAACCTGCCAAAATCTCTGCTCCATCTCAACCTACATCTTCAAATTTCTGAACCCCCACCTCATCTTCTTTCAAAATCCCCAGCTCTAGTTGTCTGACAATGGAAGTATCTTTGGTGCCGGGAGAGTTCAGGCAAATGAAATAGTGTGTTCAGGGTAGTTTGACATGCTGAACACGATGCCGCATTTAGTTTTCTGTGAAACTAAACTTTGGACTTTATATTTTAACTGTATGGAGCACAATTACAGCCATATTTACTAGATCTTATGCAATAAAGTTCATTTTGTGTTATTTCTGCGACGTTTTTAGTCTTATTTTTGTTCTATGGTGTTATTAATATGTATTAGGAAAATTGCAAGCATTGTTAGTGGTATTTCATATGCCTAATTCACTAACCATGGGATTTAACATTACAAATAATCGTTCATGTAAATTTCAAAGTTTAGTTTTACAGAAAACTAAATACAGCATTGTGCTCAGCGTTTTAAACTACCCTGGACATACTATTTCATTTTCCCGAACTCTCCTGGCACCAAAGATACTTACCTTGTGAGCTGGATATCTGAGATAGCTCGTTTGACTGGGAGCACCAACTGGAACCAATCGGAGCAGGATAGTAGCTTCAGCGCGTTGGGCAGAGGTTTGTGCGGCCCAAACTTGATGGTGTAGCTGAAGTCCCCGTGGAAGGCCACCTGGTGCCTCTTGTCCACGCTCCACATTTCTTGAAACAGCTGGTTGAGTTGGGATTCAGACCCCACATCCCGCCCTCAATGTCAATGCAGCGGCAGTTTAAGTGAAAAGCTTCATTCCTTCCCAAAGCAGGACTAACATTCAGTAAGCCTTCAAGTAACCATGAGAACAGATTTGGGGTATTGTGAGAGCTGCTCCTGAAGAGGTTTCGAATTTGTGCTTTATACTAGCCATACAAAATTCATGCCATTCCAGGTTAAATCCTTCTCGAACCAGAGATTTGTGTGAGAGTGCGATTTGTCTAGCACTGGCTTGGTGGATATTTGTGATTTTTCTGGAGCATTGCTGGCCACCGAGTGCCCCAAATGCTGCCTACTATTTGGCCTATAGCACTTGATGGTACTGGAATAGTGCATCAATGGATGCTGCTTAACATTTATTATGGAATGAAGCAAACTAATGTTACAAATGAGTTTTTTATTTTGATTCATTATTTAAATTGTACCAATTTTATTCTTAAGCTAACCATACGTTTTGTGAGCTTGATTGAATTCGCAATTCTTTGAAATAAAACGAAGAATTAAATACAAAAGTACAGTACAATCTTAAACAAAAGAGAATCTGAGAATGGGAAGTACACGAAATGGTGAGAGAAAGAAAGCCAGGAACCACTTAGTCCGTGAGCAAAACAGCAGTAGGTCAGCAGCCGTGTTGGGTGCTTGCGAGAAAGCTCCAGAAATTTTGGCCGATGCCTTGAACTCCTCTGGTTTGCTAAAGGAATTGTGTAATATGATTAAAAGTGTTCAAAACATGCAACACTCATCGTCAGTAAAAGCATTACAATACAACTGACATACCTTTTAATTACTTCAACCGCTTTCTCTCGAAGGTCTTCACAGTTTGGAAGTTTTTGAGCTAGAAAAAGTAGTTTCACAGCTACCTCCATTTTAAACCAGTCACTGAACTTCACCAGAAAAATATTTCTCATCATTGCGACAAGAGGTGAAATCCCGTATTTGTCCCCCGCTTCCAGAAGTTCAAAGGCAATGCTTGAGTTTTCTAATGCTCTATCAACGTCTGAACAGTAGAGATACTGGAGTAGAGCTCGGACACCATCCTCTGACATTTCTAGGTTCACAGTTTTTGACTGGGATTCGTTGCATTTTGTTTTCAGCAAAGTTTTTAGCACAGTGCTTTGATCTAGAGGAATGGAAATTAGAAAATTATCTTTGTTGCAAAAATACTTTAAAAAACGTGCACGAGTCCTTACTCGTCAAGAAGATTTTGTGACACGGAATGCTTTTCCCATCGCTCGAAATGAGAGAAAAATCGGTCTGGTCTAGATCCTCCAGTAGCGCTTTATTATTAGTTAGCGTGTGTGGAAGAGGTGAGAAATCGACAGGATCCTCTAAAATCGCTTCAATACTTATCATCCTTTGAACTCCAGGGGATTTGTTAAAAAATACGGTGTTCCAGACACACATCGGCTGGTCTTCAAACGTTGTGAAGAACTCATCTTGTTCTCGATGAACAAGTTCTGCAATGTTAAATATTCAGTAAAATGATTTTTTTGTAAAAATTATACAAATTTCGTTTTGAAAACCAAATGTAAGTGTGGAAACCTTTGGTAGTTATTTTATCCATGTCAGGAAGTTGCAAAGTTATCTAAACTTTGCCCCCCGTGCACTTCAACCAGTTTTTTGAAAACACTATTGGCTACATCACAGTACAAAATGTGAGGCTGATTATTTTCGGGGATCCAGTACACGTGGATGCTTACCGAGCTGGAACAAATTAAACATATTTATCAGCTTTAGATTTATTGCATGAGTGTAGCTTCAAAGGGGAATTTGTGATAATCGGCACTATCAATATTCATCCATGATTGAAACATACTTGCTGTCAGATAGAACTTCGGCAGCTGCATTCTGCAACTGGCTGGTGATCACATTCATTACGGACTTGTGGAGCTTTCTTTGGGATTCTGATTCCATGGGGTTGGACACCCTGATTTCAGTCAGTTCCAACGGCGTTGTCCAAATGCATCGTTTTGGTTCCACGATACTTGAAATGCAACCAATTTATCTTGAACCAAGGAAACCTTCATAGTTAAAGTTGAGTAGTGCTGCAAACTTTTACACTTTCGGGTTTTTTCTGACGTTGATTTTAGAAATAATTGGTCAAGCAAAAGCTGCTGTGTTTATAAGATTGAGACATTGAAAATAAATGACTTAGGAATTTCATACACCCTTCAAAACAATTGGTGGATAATTTTTACATCTAAAAGAACAAGAACAGGTTGATAATGCTGTGAACTGTTGGAAATGTAGATGTTAGAAAATAACTACATTGCTAGGTAGATGTTAGAAAATAACTACATTGCTAGGTAGATGTTAGAAAATAACTACATTGCTAGGTAGATGTTAGAAAAAATCCTACATTTGCTAGGTAGATGAGGAAAACAACTAGAAGAAACATACTTAATAATAAGTCTGAGCCTCTTACATTTCAGGTGCAAACGAATCTCCACAAGAAAAATCCAAAGCACTTAGACTCGTTGTACGAGAACAACCTATACCTCACTACTGTGAGCTTTACTTATGATGCTGATAAATTTCTTTCCCTGCAGACTGCTTGTCCTTCTTGTATAGGACAACCAATACAGTGCAGCTTCAGCCCAACTCAAAAGGAGTACCGAAGAGTCTAAAGTATGATGATAAATTTGCTCGTGCGATACATATGTGTGTATATAAATTCTGATTTGTTGCTCCAGTATATATAGTCCAGCTCATAAAGCTCTGAACCCTACACAACAAAAAGGGTATAAATAGTTTTTATTCTTGTTACAGAACACCCAAGGTGTTCTTTAACTCAACTACAGTTCGGGTTAGCTGCTTTATTCACCTTGTTCACTCTGGTCAGCCTATAATCACTACACCCGAACTGTAGTTGAGTTAAAGACACCTTGGGTGTTCTGTAACAAAGAATAAAAACTATTTATACCCTTTTTGTTGTGTAGGGTTCAGAGCTTTATCAAGCTGGACTTATGATACTGGGCAAGCAACAAATCAGAATTTATATAACACATATGTTCGCCACGAGCACAATTTATCAATCATACTTTACGAATCTTCGGTACTTCCTTTTGAGTTGGGCTGAAGCCTGCACATGTATGGTTGTCCTATACAAAAGAGACAAAGCGTCTGCAGGGAAAGAAAATTTATCAGCATTCATAAAGCTAAAGCTCACAGTAGTGAGGTAAGGTTGTTCTCGCTACAACGAGTCTAGGCTTTGGAATTTTTCTTTTGCGGACAGATTCGTTCCTGCACCTGAAATGTAGAGGTCAGACTTATTATGTAAGTATGTTCTTCTAGTTGTTTTCCTCTCTACCTAGCAATGGGTAGGATTTTTCTAACATCTATCCTAGCAATGTAGCTTATTTCTACATCTACCTAGCAATGTGTATTTTCTTAACCATTCTACCTAGCATGTAGCTTATTTTTAACATCTACTAGCAACTGTAGTTATTTTCTAACATCTACTAGCAATGTAGTATTTTCTAACATCTACCTAGCAATTGTATTATTTTTCATAACATCTAACATTTCCAACAGTTCACAGCATTATCAACCTGTTCATTGTTCTTTTAGATGCTAAAAATTATTCCACCAATTGTTTTTGAAGGGTGTATGAAATTCCTAAGTCATTTTTTTCAATGTCTCAATTCTTATAAACACAGCGCTTTTGCTTGGACAATTATTTCTAACATCAAGTCAGAAAAAACCCAAAGTGTAAAAGTTGCAGCACCTATCAACTGTTAACTATGAAGGTTTCCTTGCCGTTCAAGATAAATGGCTTGCATTCAAGGATCGTGGAACCAAAACGATGCTATTGGACAACGCGTTGGGAACGACTGAATATCAGGGTGTCCAACCCCATGAATCAGATCCCAAGAAGAGCTCCACAAGTTTCGTATATCGAATGTGATCACCAGCCAGTTGCAGAATGCAGCTGCCGACAGTTTCTATCTGACAGCAATATGTTTCAATCATGATGAATATTGCATAGTGCGATTATCACAAATTTTACCCTTTGAAGCGACGACTCATGCCATGAATCTAAAGCTGATAAATATGTTTAATTTTTTCCAGCTCGGCTAAGCATCCACGTTACCTGGATCCCCGAAATAATCGCCTCACATTTTGTGACTGATGATGCTGCAATAGTGTTTTCAAAAAACTGGTTGACCAAGTGCACGGGCAAAGTTTAGACACTTTGCCAACTTCCTGGACATTGGATAAAATAATACCAAAGGTTTCCACACCTTACATATTGGTCTTTCAAAAACGAAAATTTGTATAATTTTACAAAAAAATCTTTTACTGAATATTTAACATTGCAGAACTTGTTCATCGAGAACAAGATGACGTTCTTCACAACGTTTTGAAGACCAGCATGTGTGCTCTTGGAAACACCCTATTTTTTAACAAACTCCCCTGGAGTTATCAAAGGATGAAAGTATCTGAGCGATTTTACGAGGATCCTGTCGAGTTTCTCACTCTTCCACACACGCTAACTAATTATAAAAGCGCTACTGGAGGATCTAGACCAGACCGATTTTCCTTCATTTCGAGCGAGCGATGGAAAAGCATTCCGGTCACAACATCTTCTATGACGAGTAAGGGAACCTCGGTGACCACTTTTTTTAAAGTCTTTTTCACTAAAGATAATTTCTAATTTCCATTCCTCTAGAGCCAAAGCACGTGTGCTTAAAACTTTGCTGAAAACAAAATGCAACGAATCCAGTCAAAACTGTGACGAAAATTCAGAGGATGTGTCGTGTCCGAGCTCTACTCCAAGTATCTCTACTGTTTCAGCGTTTGATAGTTCAGCATTTAGAACTCAAGCTTGCCTTACTTCATGGGAGCGGCGGGACAAATACGGAATTTCACCTCTTGTCCGCAACTATGAGAAATAATTTTTCTGGTGGAAGTTCAGTGATGGTTTAAAATGCGAGGAGCTGCTGAAAACTACTTTTTCTGTATGCTCAAACAACTTCCAAACATGTGAACGACCTTCGAGAGAAAGCCGGTTGAAAGTAAATTAAAAGGTATTCAGTTTGTATTGTAATGCTTTACTGTCGATGGGTGTTGCATGTTCTGAACACTTTTATCATATTACACATTC
>LJIJ01002022.1:0-32466 GCA_001718145.1 Orchesella cincta
ACAATGCATGTTTTTTGTTTAACCAATGATACTGCAAAGGAGACATAACGGCAAACTTTATTAGAATCAGCAGAATTACACATACTGATTAGATTGGAAAGTAATTAGTGGGCTGCCGAATTTGGGCAAACTGTCTGCTAACTTCTAAGAAACCCCGAACTGGTTAGTAAATTATCTAGTTTATTTGTTCATTTTTTGTATAAAATGGGGTACAATGACCTGATCTGTATTCGTCCATTTCATCAGTCTGGTTCTCCAGGATTATTTTTACTTAACAAATAATTAATCAATCACCAAAAATGAAGCTGATATTCCAAGCTCTTCATTCTGATTTGGAACAATAGTCCCTCTGCTTTAGCGCAACAGAATTGTTGGTGGACCGGATGACAAAGCCAAGACTGGGCAGTTCGTGGCTGTGCCCAATACGACAAAAGTAAGTAAAGGCTGTACCTGATAACCGGTGAAGACCAAGAAATCAAATACGACCGTTGCCCGAGAACTGGTGGCGGTGCACCAGCACCACAACCAGCTCCACCACCAGGTGGTAGCGGGATGTCCAACCGTCGTAATGAACCCAGTTCCGTGACGCAGTAAACAAGAAATGCTATCCAGCTCCATCCCGAGATCACTATCAACAGCTTCAACATGTCCATGGTAAATACGACCCTGAACCAGGGTCGCATTGTCAACTCTCTTTCTTCAGGAAGCAATGGCTTTAGCTCAAATTCTGCATGAATCCGATGGTCTCCTCGCTAATCCTGAGCAAGTAGCTACTAATGGTCAGACTGCCTGGCAAATCTGGTTTTGGAGTGATAGGGTTCATGGACAAAGCCGTGGACGGTTCAAACAAGGTCAGTTTGGGCAACCACCAGGTGGATTAATGGAGATGAATGTAGAGAGATCCTAATAACCGAAGGTGCTCAGAAGGCGCGGTTCGAGATGTATGGCGTTGTGAGAGCAAGATTCATCTGGCTGCCAATTGTAAATAGAAAGACGACTGTCAATTTGTGTTTAATGAAAAATGTTTGAAAACCTTCCGCTTTAGAAGCATCAATAAACTAAAATAATAAATTTGAAGATATTATTTACAAAAATATCGTATAACATGATACAAACTCACAGCATACTATCAACATATCATCAATATGATATTGAATATTACCTTGAAAATACTTTATTCAATAAATGAATGCTTTTAATACGAAAACAAGCATGTGTGGTTAAGCGTATTTGATCGGTGCGTGTGGTAATGAAGCCACAGCAATCTGCCGTCTTTGTAATTTGATGTTTCTTGTTATTCAATGTAAAATATGAAAACTGACAAATTAAAGGTGGCTTTGTCATTGTTAAATCCAGCAGTATATAAGCTTGGAGCTGTATGCGATCTCATTTAGTCACATTCCATGAAATAGAGGTTACCTGTAATTTTTGAAGTTCATAAAACCCAAGATGAAAATATTATTTCTAACTCTCTTGGCCGCTTTAGCAAAAGCGGATGCTCAACTGGTCACTTTCACTCAGTTCCAAAATGCTGTGACAAACAATCAAGGCCCAATTCCTACTGAAGAGCAATACAACAACTTCATCAACATCGCCCAATCTCGAGGGCGCATTTCCACAGTTGAAGAAGCAGCCAAGTGGCTTTAGCTCCCTGCTTCATGAGTCAGATCGCTTACAAGCCAGGAGAGAGTAGCTGCATGTGCTCAAATCCAGTGTCCAATTAAAGTTTATACAATTCAATTCAAGTTGTCAGCCGGAAGATTGGCAGTGCGTGACTGGTGCCCAGTATGACATGAACCAGAAAGATATTAGAGAATGTCGGATGGCCGAGGCATACGAGGAAACGAATATCATTGTTGTCCAGGAACTGGACCAGCTCCGACTCAATCCCCAGGAAGAGGAAGACCTGGAGGTTAACTTTTTACCATCGATTTTCTTTGATAACATAGTAATTCATATTTTCGTAATCGGTTTAATATATTTTTTACAATTACAGGCGAGTCTGGTCAATGTTCACTGGTATGGACAGAGAGAAATTCCTCAGGGCACATAGGTCTTTGCAATAACAGTTTTGATCGTTTCGTCAGGAATAAAACAATGGGAAAAACTGTTGATGTCAAAGTTGCTGCAGAGGTCCATTTGTTGCAGGAAAATTCTGGACTTAACTTTACGAAGCATTGGCAGAGTTGAAAAAGAGATAGGGAACTTTTCCTTGCAACTATGAGATTTTAAATTAAACCATGTCAATTTCAATAAAGAAACAGCTTAATCTGACTATCTAAAATATTATTAATTCAACAGAGCCATAGCCCATAGCATACTATCATCTCATTTCATGCTGAAAGCGTGAGCTGTTGATTGATTTTCGTTTGTTCGTCACAAATTGGCTATGGATGCAACATCTTTGTCCTGCTAATAAATTAACACATGCGTAGGGTAATGGTTTTTTGCAAAAAACGGTACTAGGTTTTGTAATGTTGTCGCAACATATAGTAAATGTATCAATCATTTTACAGAGCCACGCAGTCCACACAGAAGCCACAGACATTTTCGGGAGCAGAAATCATATAGGCGAAAACACGTTTGCAGAGCGGAATATTTGCAGAAACATAGTTGCAGATTGAAAATTAGTCCTGAAGGAAAACTATGCCAGAAAATATAAGATAGCAGAAACCGCATTAATCGGAAGAATAGTCGAATGGGAAAAGCAAAACATTTATTGTCAGAGTACTACTCTACAATTTTACATGAGGGAATGCCTCCGTTTGTAACCGCCTATTCATTTCTGGAATGTTCACCGAAAGAGTTCAGACCAACCTATCAACTTTTAACGAATAAGATTAAATAGAGGCATTCCCGTCAATGTAAAATTGTAAGTAGTACTCTGACAATAAATGTTTGCTTTTCCCATTCGACTATTCTTCCGATTAAATGGTTCTGCTATTTATTTTCTGCATATTTTCCTCAGGACTAATTTTCAATCTCAATATGTTACTGCAAATATTCCGCTCTGCAAACGTGTTTTCGCCTAGATTTCTGGCTCCCGAAATGTCTGTGCTTTGTGTGGGACTGCGTGGCTGCAGTAAAATGATTGATACACTTACATATATTTGCCACAACATTACAAAAACCTAGTACCGTTTTTGGCAAAAAACCATTACCTACGCATGTGTAATTTTATTTAGCAGGAACAAGATGTTGGCATCCATAGCCAATTTTGACGACAACAAACGAAATCAATCAAGAAGCTCCACGCTTTCAGCATGAAATGAGACGATAGTATGCTATGGCTATGGCTCTATGAATTAATAATATTTAGATAGTCAGATTAAGCTGTTTCTTTATTGAAACTCAACGCGATTTAATTTAAAATCTCATAGTCGCAAGGAAAAGTACCCTTATCTCTGTTTTCAACTCTGCCAAATGCTTCGTAAGTTAAGTCCAAATTTTTCCTGCAACAAATGGACCTCTGTCAGAACTTTGACATCTACAGTTTTCCATGTTTTTATTCCTGACGCGAAACGATCAAAAACTGTATTGCAAAGACTACGTGACCCGGAGGAATTTCTCCTTCTGCCCCATACCATGAACATTCTCCAGACTCGCCTATAAATTGTAACAAAAATATATTACGAACCGATTACGAAAATATTGAAATTACTATGTGTATCAAAGAAAATGATGGTAAAAAGTTAACCTCCAGGTCTTCCTCTTCCTGGGGATTGAGTCGGAGCTGGTCCAGTTCCTGGACAACAATGATATTCGTTTCCTCGTATGCCTCGGCCATCCCGACATTCTCTAATGTCTTTCTGATTCATGTCATACTGGGCACAGCCACGCACTGCCCAATCTTCCGGCTGACAACCTTGAATTGAATTGTATAAACTTTAATTGGACACTGGATTTGAGCACATGCATACTCTCTCATGGCTTGTAAGCGATCTGACTCATGAAGCAGTTGAGCTAAAGCCATGGCTGCTTCTTCAACTGTGGAAATGCGCCCTCGAGATTGGGCGATGTTGATGAAGTTGTTATATTGCTCTTCAGTAGGAATTGGACCTTGATTATTTGTCACAGCATTTTGGAACTGAGTGAAAGTGACCAGTTGAGCATCCGCTTTTGCTAAAGCGGTCAAAGAGTTAGAAATAATATTTTCATCCTGGTTTTTATAAACTTCAAAAATTACAAGTAACCTCTATTTCAACGGAATGTGACTAAATGAGATCGCATACAGCTCCAAGCTTATATACTGCTGGATTAACAATGACAAAGTCACCTACAATTTGTCAGTTTTCATATTTACATTGAATAACAAGAAACATCAAATTACAAAGACACAGATTGTTGTGGCTTCATTACCACACGCAATCAAATACGCTTAACCACATGCTTGCTTTCGTATTAAAAGCATTCATTTATTGAATAAAGTATTTTCAAGGTAATATTCAATATCATATTGATGGATAGTTGATGGTATGCTGGAATTTGTAATGTTATACGATATTTGTAAACAATATCTTCAAATTTATTATTTTAGTTTATTTGATGCTTCTAAAGGAAGGTTAAACATTTTTTAAAAATTTTCATTAAAAACACAAATTAAGTCTTCTTTGATTTACAATTGGCAGCCAGATGGATCCCCATTTCCCTGCAGTCCAAACGCTTGTCTCACAACGCCATACATTCTGAACCGCTTCTGAGCCACCTGGTTATTAGGATCTCTACATTCATCTCCATTAATCCACCTCGTGGTTGCTCCAAACTGACCTTGTTGAACGCCCGGTTTGTCATGAACCCTATCACTCCAAAACCAGTTTGCCAAAGCAGTCTGACCATTAGTAGTACTGGCTCAGATTAGCGGAGACCATCGATTCATGCAGAATTTGAGCTAAAGCATTGCAGCTTCCTGAAGAGTTGAAATGCGACCCCTGGTTCGGGCGTAACATGTTGAAGCTGTTGTAGTGATCCGGGAAGGAGCTGGATAGCCATTTCTTGTTACTGCGTCACGAACTGGGTTTCAGTTACGAGTTGGACACCGCCGCTACCACCTGGTTGAGGTGCTGGTGCATCACCACCAGTTCTTGGGCAACAGTAGTATTGATTTCCTGGTTTCCGGTTATCAGTACAGCCTTTATTACCTTTTGTCGTATTGGGCACAGCCACGAACTGCCCAGTCTTGGCTTTGACATCCGGTCCACCAACAATTCTGCTGCGCTAAAGTAGAAGAGACTATTGTCCCAAACAGAATGAAAGCTTGGAAAATCAGCTTCATTTTTTGAGTGATTAAGAATTTTGTTAAGTAAAAATAATCCTGAAGAACCAGACTGATGGAAATGGATGCTACAGATCAGGTCATTGTGCCCCCTTTTATACAAAAAATGAAAAAATAAACCTAGATATTTTACTAACCAGTTGGGTTTCTTAGAAGTTAGTTTGCAAATTCAGCAGCCACTAATTACTTTCCAATCTAATCAGTATGTATAATTCTGCTGATTCTAATCAAGGTTGTCCGTATGTCTGTTTTGCGGTAACATTGGGTAAACATGCAATTGTATTGAGTAGTTAGTTCCATGAATATAAAAATAAAAGTGCTGCTAGCTTTCATAGTACATTTATTTGTAGAAAACCATCCTAACGTTTTTAGCAAGTAATGCAACAAGTCAATTACTTTAGGTATGTAATGTCATTCACCCGCAAAAAGAAAAGCTTAACATCCGGATGGGTCTCCTTCGCCATGCAAACCAAAGGCTTCTCTGACCTTTCCATAAATCTTGAATCGTTTCTGTGGAGTGGGGCTACCTGATACACATTCGCCACCATTAATATACCAAGTAGTAACTCCAAATTTTCCATCTGCCACTCCACGTTTTCCATGAACTCTTTCCCCCCAAAACCAAAAGCTGGTTTGCCAAGCGATTTGGTCATTGGTTGCCACCTGATCAGGATTCTCGAGAAGTCTGTCATCTCCAAAAATTGCTTTCGAAGCTGGCCCATAATTATAACACCAGGTCAACTGAATATATCCCTTCCATAGTAATACTGTCCAGGTTTATCACAGCGAGAATCACGATACTCATTGGGACATTGTGTATCTCTACATCTGTATTCCTTTTTCGCTACGAGTCCATCCGATTCATGAATCATTTGAGCTAAAGCCATTGCAGCTTCTACCTTATCAGAAATCTTTCCTTGGAGCGAGCATAGCTATTGAAATTTCTATATTGCTCATGGGAAGGAGTTGGATGTCCATTTTTCGTCACAGCGTCGCGAAACTGTTCGTAGCTAACAAATTCCTCGCCTGTTGGAGGTGGTGTAGGTCCTTCTTCACCTGGTGGAGGGCCAAGTCCTTTTGGACAGCAAAGATACTTGTTTCCTTCTACTCCACGGTCATCTCTGCATTCCTGATTTTCCCGTTCGTCCTGATCATAGTGGCTACAACCACGAACAGCCCAATCCCTAGGCTGACAACCTTGAATTGAAATGAATAAACTTTATTTTTAACAGTATCAGCCATAAATACACATCTAATTTTTCACCTCTAACCTGTCCACCAACAGCTTGCCCAAGTAGAGCAAATTGCCACTCCCAAAATAAAAAGAAACCCAAGAGTTATCTTCATTTTTATTCCCAACAATCAAACCGTATTTACTAGAAAACTGACAGACAATTTTTCAACATCTCTCCAATTTATATATAACCACAGCTCGTACTCAATATTTTATGTATTATTCATTAAAGCGTCACTGCCATTTGTTGTGTCTGATAAATATGACTTCAATATGACTCTATAGTTGTTCATATTGAGTTGGTTTGGTACACTCAAGCATCAAGGTTCAACTTCTGACGATTGCAAGTTGGGTATGGTATTCCTAAATAGGATTTATTTATTTAGAAGCGAATGCTTAACAATTCTGATTATCTAACCATAATGGTTTGGTTTAGGCAATTACACAGTTACTCATGTTGAATATGCAATTGATATCGTGCCAACAGTAATTACATGGATAATTATAACCAAAACAGAGCAAAGTTCATTTATTTGTCTCAAAAAACGTTATGAATGCAACACATCAAGACTATCCCAATTTCTCTCAAACACGTCTGTTGTGTTAAACAATGGTCATATATACAATAATGTTCATTGATTTTTCATAAACTCTGTACATAAATGTTATAAAAAGTTTGCCATAAAGCCTCCATCAATTACAACAGTCTCTCCTGTAATCATTGCAGACAGAGGACTTAAAAGGAACATAACCAGGTCGGCAACTTCGTTAGGCTCAATTGCTCGCTTAATAATGTTTCCTTGCAAAAATCTATCAAGGTTTGCTTGAACCATGGGATCATCCACTTGGACCATCGGAGTATTTACCACGTTTGGTGCAACGCAGTTAGCCCGAATATTGTGGGGACCAAGTTCCACAGACATGTTTTTGGTCAACATTTCCGTTGCGATTTTACTTGCGGCATAAACACCAGTAAGAGGAGCAGCTCCTTTAATTCCCTGATTGGGGAAAAATTGCGTAGTTATCAGTGAGCAATAAATTTTTCTCATCCATTGAAAATTCTTACAAGTGAAGCAATGTTGACAATTGATCCTCCAGAGCCGCGCTCAATCATTCCCTTTGCTACGATTTGAACCACATTTAGGCAGGCCATTGTGTTAACGTTAAACTGTCTATAAAAAATTCAAAAAATAACGGATATCCTAATAAAATTTTAACAACGCTTAGAAAATATTTTATATAAACTGGCTAACAGACTAGCTGCATCCTTTGTTATCTCCATGAATGGCTGGGGAATAATTATCCCCGCATTGTTCACCACATGATTAATTGCTCCAAATGATTCAGTTGTTTTTCTCGTCGCGTCCCAATCAGACAGGTCTACCACAGTTGCTGTCACTTTTGGCAACTCTTTTCTAAGCTGCTCTATCATGTCAGCCATTCTTATCCATTGTAAAAACAGCGCTCCATCGTCAATGAAATCTTTGTACTAACTGTCTTCCGATTCCTGTCAATATTAAATGTTAACACTGCATAATAGTATAGTCATGATATAAAAAGTACAAAAGCTACAATACCTTTGAGCTCCTCCAGTAATGAGGACCCTTTTCCCTACAAATGAATAATGTAGGGACATTCTCTTTGGGCAAACTTTTGGTTTTGCACAGATTGAACACCAATCTCAAAACTGAGTAAGTGCATTTAATGATAAACAAATTTTTATGACTATTTTCGTGCAATAGTCTATATCTAATTTGTATTGTTACCTCCAGAAAATATTTATCTCTTGCCTTGTAACACCCGGTTTATCTTTGCCTGGTTTGATAAGAACGATGTCAAAAACGATAAAAGATTAGAACAAAAACTCCCATTTCTCATTTAATTGGTCGTTTCTCCATATCCCGAAAAGATAACAGCACCTTGAAAGGTCATACCATACATACATATTACATGTTCATATATATTCGTAGTTAAAACAGGTTACACAGTTGGTCCGAATGGGGCCAATGGTCGGTTGATAGTTTAACTAAAAAACGTTGGGCATCAAAGCACTCACTTTAATATTACAGGATTGCCATTCATATATATATATCATCGTATTCTGTTACCGGGTTGTTACTTGCACTATTTAGCCTCATGTATTATATATTTTGTGCACATTATCTTAAAGATCAGTAACTATTTCATGGATACACCGCGCCTAATAAAGTATCACAAACTTTTGGAGAAAAGAAGGTGCAATGAAATAATATCCACCAGTTTTCCGCACATGCTATTCTGGTTTCGAATGAGCCATAATTACTAATCTTTATTATTCGTAATAACGCGTAAACAGCAATTTAATCAGTAATTAATTATAACAATACCAGAGCAAAGCTCATTTTACTTTGCCGAAAGTCGTTTTGAAATCTGCACATAATGACTGATTTTTATAGAAGAATCAACGCTCAAACACATGTCTGTCGGGTTAAAAAATAGTCATTTACAATTTCCATAGATTTTTAATGAAATCCACATTCAATTTTTACAAAAAGTTTGCCATGAAGCCACCATCAATCACAACAGTTTCTCCCGTAATCATTGCAGACAGTGGACTCAAGAGAACATAACCAAGTCCGCAATTTCGTTAGGTTCAATCACGCGTTTGATAGTATTTCTTTGCATGAGCTTTTCAAGATTTGATTTAACCATTGGATCGTCCACTTGGACCATCGGAGTGTTAACCGCGTTTGGTACAATGCAGTTAGCTCGAATATTGTGGGGCCAAAGCTCCACAGACATGCTCTTGGTCAATATTTCCAATGCAATTTTACTGGCGGAATATATGGCAGTACCAGGGGAAGCGCCTTTGATTGCCTATTTGTAAAAAAATTGAGTAGTTAATGATACACAATAATTTGTATTTCTAATTGTTTTATCATCCATCGAAAATTCTTACGAGTGAAGAAATGTTAACAATTGTCCCTCCAGAACCTCGCTCATCATTCCCTTAGCTGCGGTTTGAACTATGTTGACGCAAGCCATCGTGTTCACATCAAAATGCCTATTAATTTAATTTTTTTAAAACACTTTGGAAATATGAATTTAAGGTTTACATAATATCCATGATATAAAGTGGCTTACAAACTAGCTGTCTCCTTTGTTATCCCCATGAATGGCTGGGAATAATTATTCCCGCATTGTTCACCACATGATCAATTGCTCCAAACGATTCAGTGACCTTTCTAGTCGCGTCCCAATCAGAAAGATCTACCACAGCTGCTGTCACGTTTGGCAACTCTTTTCGAAGCTGCTCAATTGTGTCGGCATTCTTATCCATGCGAAAAACAGCGCCCCATCCAATCGTCATGAAATCTTTGCACTAACTGCCTTCGATTCCTTTAAAATTGTTTGAACGTAATCTTATGTCACATTTGTACAAACTACTTAAATAGAATATGCAAAATGTTATTTTACCTTGAGCTCCTCCCGTAATGAGAACTCTTTTTCCAACAAATGAATAGTTAAGGGCCATTTTACTCTCTTTATGTAAAAAATATTGGTATGCACAGATTGAACGCTACTTCAAAACTGATCGTGTGCACGTGATCTTAGTCCCAAAATTGGTATGACTATCTATGTTTGTAAATTGGTGCAACACCAAAAAATCTGTAGTTTCACAAATGTAACCAGTTTTTCATAATGTCTATCTCGTTGAAACAAACCAGGTTACCTGGATCAGACTGAACCGGTATAGTAGATGTCAAATAAGATACAAGAAATAAATCAACAAAAAATACCACATAAAAAGTTGTTCAGATCACAAAAGGGCGTTTACTAGCATGTGTACTAGTAAGAATTTAACCTTGAATGTCATGCCATACCAGTTCACTTTGATTTGACATTCCATCTCAAACAATTTAGTAATTGCCTGGATGGGCAGCAACAAGTGATCAATTTTTTAAACCCAACTATGAATATGGAATATAATAATTCATATTTTTATTTTGTGATGAATTGAAATTTTATTTATGCAAAGTTTATTTTTTTAACGACAAAATCTTACAGTTATATTTGAATGTGAATTTATTTCTATATCTTAACTTACAAACGTATTATTAAGTTAATTAGTAACATTACATTTATATGTATTCGTTTTCTATGTATTTCATTTACATCAATAAATATATTTAATATACTCTATATCGTCATCACATTCATTATTCATGTTAAGCCCCTTACCACAACAGAAGAGTGATGGTATAGTCAACAACCTGACTACAAAAGAGAAGAAAAGTCTCCCTATGCACGGTGTAGAATGGGTATGCCACCTGAATGTAGAAAGTGTCACAACTTTTCCCAAACTTTGGGAGAAAGTAGGTTCGATTAAGAAGCTTTTCTGACACCTCTTTGAAGCCATCGGAAATATCCACCAGTTTTCCGCACATGCTGCTCTGGAATCCAACGATCCACAACGGGACGAGAATGCACAACAGGACCACAGCTTCAACTACAAACCCGCCCTCCAACAAAATTTCCTGAAAGTTGATTGCAAAAAAGAGCATAATGGAGGAAACTGCCATCAACGCCACGTGATGAAATGAGACAAGGACTGAGCTGTAGAATCTATTCATGAAGCCATTGAACACTTTATGAATCCTGTACATTGTGGCAACCTCATTGTCTTCCATTACCCCGTAGAATTGGGTTCGTACATGACACCGCTTGCCCACAACCCGCCTTTCTACCTCTTTGGGAGTGAGATCTTCGAGGCAGGTTGTAGTTATTATGTAGTAAAAAGCGATATTCAAGCAGAGAAGGACAACAAAGTTTCCACATCCATTCATCGTAACGCAACCCATGAAGAACATGAAGATGAAGACCCCGTGAAATCCGATTTTCACCTCAAACCAGTCCTCGATCATTCTGTGATTTGGTTCCATGGGATGAAATATGGAGGCTGCTAGCCCGAATGGGAGCAAAACTGAGATAACTGAGACAGATGACACCAATATTTCCAAAATAAACATTGCCGTTCGGTGGGCTGTGTCCATTTCGATATTCTTTGACTTTAGCATTTCTAAATTTAAAAAATTGTAGAATTCAAAATGAATGAATACGCTAAAAGTTACATATATAATACTTTTTACCAAGAACTGTCCTATTATATGAGAATAATTGGTTCATCAGGTAAATAAATTCATCTTGGTGGAGTAGACAAACAGTTGCAAGAAACATGAGGCATGTACACAGCAATATTTCTCCAATTAGGATCATTGAGCTCCCAAATTCCTTCAAATTTAGTGGTGCTTTCTCCTCACCAAACTCTGGCTCAGCGGTTATAAGCGTGTAGAATCGAATGGCGAGTAGGAAACACCACCAAAATCCTAAATAGATTCCCCCAGCTCTAAAACCACAAAGCAAGGATAACTTATTAAATAAATAAATTTAAATTAACTCAGAATGAAACTGGTTGGCGTACATGTTTAAGATCTGAAAGGTGTTCGCCTTGATGAGCATGCCATTTGACTTGTCCCACGCGACCAATGATCCTCCACCGAAAGGCATTAGGTGGACTCGTAAACCGAAGAGCTTAATAGCTCTGTCGGAGATCATGACTTAATTGGTTGATTACTCTGGAAATATTTCTGAAGGTAGCTAAGCTCGAAATTAAAAGCAACAAGGTTAGTTGAATTCGGGCTGAGCACTGAACTTAACGGATATCTTTCAACCGAAGCTACAAGAGAAATTGGAAGGTACATATCGGGCCAGAAGTAGCAAGGTACATAAATTGGAGTTTTTAAACAACATTTCAGAAACAGTTTTACAAGAGGTCTTTCCTTGTTACTATTTCCAGGTACTACATAGCGTTACATATAAACTACCTGCATTAGTTTGCTTTATCGTTAATAGGTTGCATTTCACATGTAAAAACGATGCTACTAAAATCAAAAAGATCGGAAATTTTTGCTTGATGTGCGGTGAGGTGGGTGGTGCTATCTTTTTAAAGAAATACTGGAACTATAAAAAAATTTAAATTTTCAAATGATATTGATGTTAAATTATGTTTTTATTTATTTATGCTCACGTAAAACTTAGAATGCATGATGCGTATGTAACTTTCAGTGTATAGATAGAAAAAGGGCGAAAAAGGGAAAACTGAATATCAAATGATGGATAAGTTTATATAAATGTAGAAGCTAGATGAACCTTACACAGTACAACCGAATTTTACCAGGAGTAACCTTGTCCCTCGAATTTGATAATTTCTCTTAACGTCACAAAAATCTTTGTTTTTGTTTTGCTTTTGTGTTGCTTTCATAACTGCTACCTTATTCCGATAAAAATACATAGATATGAAATGCTAAATTATACATAAAATTAAAATAAACCCACCACATAACGTTTATATTCTGTATAATCAGAATTCTAACTGTTAGAGATTTTAGCTTCCCTATGTTGTTATTTCCTTTCTTGCCTTTAGTAAAAGGTCCAAGGTAAATACTAAAGGTATGGACAAAATTTGGCCAATAAAATCAAAATTTTGAAATCATAAACTTAACTTCCTTGCAACTAAATAGTAAAAGTAATACTATTATTATAAGATAAGAACTTGGCATAGCACAGTGTACATATTTGATATTTAAGGAAAAGAGTCTTAGAAAATATTTTCATCACGTCAGATTTATTTTTCATGGAAAGGCAACGTCAATGTCATGCAAAGCGAAGGCTGGCATCAACAGCTAGCGAAAGAGGATTTGTGTGGATTAAATATATGCGCATTGGATGAAGAAAGACTGCTCGGACGTCATTTGAGGATTAAAGTAGTTGAATGTTAGCAAAATGTAGAGTCGGTAAAATGAACAAAATAAACGAATGGTAATGAAGCAACGAATTATTCAAATTCCAGGTTGAGTATTACATAGATATAAAAATATTGCCAAGCGGCGTCAGAGGCAGAAGAAGGACGACGATAAAATATGTCTTCTTGTCGCGATTCAGTACGAAAGCTATCAGGAAGTGAAATTACACTTTGTTTACAAATTTGCAAGCATCCTGGCAAAAATAGTTTTTATTCATGCACATGACGAAAATATTTTTAACGTTAGGCTTCAATCTGAAAATGAGTTGTAACTTCGATTTCAAAGCATTCCATCATTGCTTAATGTTCACCCGAACTTGCTACTGCTCGTTTATAACAAATCTTATGAACATTAACTACAATCAAAAATAAAAGAACGTCTCAGTTTCTCCCAACCAGCTTTCAAAATGGTTCGAATTGAAACGGCCGTAAAAGTGCTGGCAATTATTGACGGGGTAATTAATAAAAACTTTTTCAGCTATAATAAAGGAATTATCGAATATATTAAAATTACATTTGCAGAAAAGTTTTATATTTGTTATTTTAAAAGGTGGTAAGCTGCTGGTCTCTCCTCTTTGTCACTTTTTCATGATGGCGTGTCTGTTGACATTTCCACATCGTAAGAAAATATTTAGTTAATATAATTAAAGTAATTTACAAATTGAACATAATTTGTTTATATTGCGTTGCAGCGCCTTCTTTGCCAATCGGGGTCCTTATTGGAATCCTTTTTATTAAAGTTTGTTTACTTCACATGTATATGGCGTTTCATCTGTTCAATTCAGTAAAATACGTGAGTATACGTAGTATTATAAACTTAAATTTTTTAAAACTTTCTTAAACGAACTTTACACTCGTTTCAGAGACATTTCCACCAATCTGCACTCTGGTTTATAATCAAAGCAATTCCACTGATACTATTAATTGCAGCGGGTATCCAACTCATGCATACCATCATCACTATTCTCTGCTATCCATCCTCTTCCCGAGAATCGCTGAAATTAGCTGCTGTTGTATTTGGAATTGTTCTGTCTTTAACCATATACAAATTTTTTGAGATGTTGACTGTGCTAGTGTTTCTTAAACGCTTACGGCATGAGTGGTTAATTGAAAATGGAGATAGTAAGTGGAGTTAGTAACGGAGAGGTATCATTCATTGTGTCATAAATATAAATTGCATTCTTGAATAATACTATACAATTTACATCATAAAATTAGTTTGGTTTCTTATATAGTTTTTATAGTTAGAATTAGTGAATGTCTTAATAATTTCCACATGTTATCCACATTTTTACAATACACATTTGTACGATACGGAATAAGTTTATTTGATGGGGGAATGTCTATTATAAACAGAATAAATGATTTCAGTAATTTTTGAAAAAATTGTTTTATTACTCGGTTTTTGTGCCCAAGAAAGCTAATGCATCTCCAACATTCTTCTGTACTGCATAGAAAGAGATATCGAGAAAAACCGATATCTTATACATCTAAGGTTAAAAATAAACGTAATTGTGTACATGTTGTAAGGTTCCTACTTCATTGCGATTGTTTTGAGAGTGAGTCTTGTTTTTGTTACATTTTCGAAATGAAACTATTTTGCACATTCTTATCATTTCAATAAATAATTTAAACAAAACCGTTCATCCACGCGACTACGTTGTTATAACCAAAAGTTGGATTCTCTGAATACTAGTGTCTGTTTTTTATAAAATGTATTCAAGATGCTTGACAAAGATTATCTGAATTTGCATTGAAAATTTAAGAAGTATGACGTCTGTCTGCAATAGCTCTTTAATGTAGTGTGCATCTTCGCGAAAAACTTACTCCTCAATAATAAGATATGGATCCAGACTTTGAAAAACAAAATGCATTTTGCAAACCACATCCAGCTTATAAACTTTAAGGAATAAATATTGCCCTGAAGGAACCGAATTGTTAGTTATGAAAGATCATTTACAGTTTCCGAGTAATTTACTTTTGTGGAAGATTTTGCAATCATTACCACCTTGTCAGTAACTCAGCCAATACATGCATAATCCAGTGTTCCGGAAAGCTTCTTACAATTCTCTCACAAAGTTACGCAATGTTAATATTCCTTATTCTTATTAATATTTCATGCAAAGTAATTGATGTATCTTAATCCTCATCATGAACATGAAAGTATCTTGTGACTTATGCCATGCTCATCTTATTCTCCATGTATTTCTCAACCTATATGATTTTATGTATGATGATAAATGAAATGTAACCTTGTCATCTTTGCCTTTTCTCTTCAACCTTCCAGCAGTGAGGAGCTCAAACTCACTGTCAATTTAAAGTATTCAGTTGCAACTAATTGTTATCCTTGTAAATTCCTATCCATTCTCAAGCCAAAAGGTGCTTTCAATCACTGTGTTGCTCTCTATCTCATTTCTGTCATTCAAAGTAAAATTCTCACATAGCCCATACATAGCAGCAAATTCATCTCATTCATCTTTCACTAACAATTCACAACAACTACAGTTTCAAACTCTCATTGAGCTACAAGTCTCATGTTCCCCAACAGTAAAATGGTCTTGCTAAAAGTAAAATGGAATTGGTGGTGAAATTACTCGCAATTATTGACTTTGTGGTTATATCAATGTTACTCGGAGGTCTAGCTTTATTCATTCTTGTGCTCGTAATTGCAATGTTTAGTGAGCAGACGTTCGGTAAGAAATATTTTGTTAGACGGCTTGAGTACGTAGTTTGTTAGAGCCCATTACTAAATTTAGCGGTTTTTGTTTTTACAGAACAGTTCTCCCTTAACCTCATTTTTTACTGTTGTTGACTTTTCCTAATTGGCTTTGGGCTTCTTCATTTGCTCCTGGCACATCGATTGTTACACTGCTGTAAAATTCGTAAGTAAAGTAACGTCAACTGCATTAAAATTAAACCACAGTTCTTACAATTTCAAATTTCCTATTAACTTATTAATATTGTTATTTAACTTACCCCTTTTCAGAGATATTTTCTCAACTCTGGTGTGTGGTTTACACTCAAAGCGATGGCAGTACTTGTATTGATTGGAATTGATGTTCATTACATGCTTTTAATTTCCAACTCAACTGATACGATCACGCGAAAAAATTTGGCAGCAAACTTGGATTTTTTGTGGCAGTCACTGTATATAGATTGTTTGAAATCGGAATCGTTTTCGTATTCATGAGGCGTGTGAAGCAAGAGCGACTACTGGAGAATGAGCAGCAAGTGATGGTATAAGCGGATCAAATAATTTTTCCATTAAAAATGGTAGTGATCCCAACCTTTTTTTATTTTAGTTTGTAAATCATACAAGCTTGTATGAACACCTTAATGAAGGTAATTATTTGGTTGGAAATTATATTTTCATTCAATGGTTTTGTGTATCCACATACAAACATAATATGTTATACGAATTGTGAAACGCTTGGCTTACTTATTTTGCTTAAATAAATAATTTATGTTCATATGACGTTATCTTCGAACAAACAACATACAAGCAATACTATCGTGACTTGGTTTGATTTTGGAAACCCTTGAATAACTCAATTAGTAGGACTATTAATGCTACACCTATCATAAAACCTGTAATAACGAAGGTCCCTCTTAATGCTGAAAATTTGGTAGCATTTTCTTCGTTTCCAACTCTATTTTCATTCTGGCCAACATAACTAAACAAACTCCCATTGCTCAGTCCCAATCTTCTTTGAATATTAAAGGAATATAAATGACTGACGTGATTCAACATTTTTGATCGCCTTATTGCTAGCTCATACAGCCAGATTGAACAAATGCTCTAGAAATCCGTGAAATCGAAAGTTTGCAAACTTGACACACCTTGGAACCAAAATTTGAAGGACCTAGAGAATGGCTTATTGTGTAATATGATCTTATGTAGCTTTTGTGAGCCACGGAACACACTATTCCAATTCGTTTCAATTCAATGACAGTCATCTTTGTACAGCACGGCAAACTTAGAAAACTTTCTTACCCCATTTTTAATTTATAAAACCTTGTTTGATGATACTTAAGTTGCAATTTTTTTGCAGGTGGATGTCAATTATTAGGACAAGAGTAAAATAGTAGGCAATCCTTAAATACTGTTACAAATGGTACTTTATATCAGCAGGCATTTTTTAATTCGAGTTGAAAACGTCTAAACTGTATACCTAATGACTAAACAAACTAAATTTTATTGAGCGAAATATTGCTGGCACAGTTTCTCAATGCAGAGGAAACAAAACTTCAGTTAGCCACAAACTTCATTGACATTACTGACTACCATCGAAGGTTTTACAATGTAGATATCATAAGCGTAAAGCCCTGACCACTTCCTGGACATACACAAACACGGTAAAAAAACTTATTACAAATAAAGTAAGATGGGTGAAATGCTTTACATATATTATCTTGCTTCCGTGCTCAATACATTTATACGTTTTAACAACATAATATCAGAAGTCCGCAGAACACTTGCGCATGCCAAAATGAAATGTCAAGTATTGTTATTTTTAGTTTTTAAATTAAGTTTTAGGTTAAGTGGCAGTGAAGTGGCCTTTGTTAACTTCACCCAATTTAGACAAGCAGTGACCAGCAACGGCTACCTGCGCCTAATCAGAGCAATTTAATAATTTCAACAATTACGCTCGGCAACTAGGCAACATTTCCACAAAGTTGAAGCAGCCATGGCCCTTGCACAAATGCTTCATGAATCCGATGGACTGCAAGCGAAAAGGGAATACGCCTGTGCACAATCACAATGCCCAATTCATATAGGGATTCTAGCTGTGATCGCCTGATGCCTATTACTTTGGCAGAAGGTTACATCCAACTTACATGGTGCTATAACTATGGGCTTGCGTCCCAAGCAATTTTCGGAGATGATCGACTACTCAACAATCCAGACCCTTGTGGCTCAGGATGATAAAGTAGCGTGGCAAAACGGCATTCTGGTTCTGGGAGATAGGGTTCACAATCAACCTGGAGGGGTTTGGAGCCACCACAAAGGCTATCAATGGTAGCATTGAATGTAGCAGGCCGGGTAATGCACAGGCTCAGAAGAGATTCCAGATTTACGGGAATGTGAGACGGGCATTTGGACTACAAGGAGCTGGAGACCCAGCCGGATGTGCCTTAAAAAGTCGATATGCTATGTATTTTAATAGTTCACCACATCGTTTATGGGGAATTCTGGAATAGTTAAGAATTTAAAAGGTATTCAACACTTTGAATGTCAAATAAAATAGTGCCAACCTAAAGTGCTACCCGGTTTCTTGCTGCATTCCAAAGATTTGTCACAAGTTCATAAGACTCGTTTACTTATGGTATGCAATGAATTCACCATCGCTCGTGGATGCATTCATTTAAAATTTCTTTGCTAGTCATGATTTTAATGTCTCACCGAACGCAAAAATAAAACATATAAAACAAAAGCATAATTGTTGTTTTGACACAAAGTGTCTACTCAATTTCATACCAAATGAATAACATTAGCATTTTTTGTTAAAATTATTTGGATAATAACTACAAAACGCAAGTTCACAGATTGACGGTTACTGCTGACCAATAACGCTGACGTTGACATTCATCGTACTAAAATGTTTTTAACGGAAGTTATGGTTGGTGTAGTGGGAAATTCACGTAAGTGGACATGATTAGAACTGTAATTTATATATTTACCTCAAAAAGTACATAGTGAAGGAATAACCACTTCCAGGACGAATTTGGTCATGCTAACAAACAAGGTTCGAAATAGCTTTGGATTCACCACATTTAAAAACTGGGTATATAATGCTCGCAACCATCCAGAATTAGTTTTCATAAAATATAAACTGTGTCGCATGCCAAGATGAAATTCCCAGCGGCTATCATGCTCTTGCTTGGAGTCGCGGTCACCTTTACCTGGGCGAAGTCCGGGTGTTGGGAGACCGGCTGCCAGCCATCGAACTGGGCAGTTAAAGGGTGTGGCCAATATGGTATGGCTGAGAAGGGACGTAAAAGTTGCAAAGCTGGAGCTGGGGCTCAAGGACACAAATACAACTGCTGCCCTGGTAAAAGCGGAGGAAAGGGGGGAGGTAGCAAGAAGAAGAAAACAGGAGGTGGTAAATTTATTTGAGCGTGTAAAATTCTTGAATTTTGTTTCAATTATCATGTTTGAATCTCTGTACTCTTTCAGGTGCAAGTGGGGGCTTCGTAAACTACAACCAATTCAGACAAGCTGTGACGAGTAACGGTTACCCTGTCCCAAGTCAGGAACAATACCGGAACTTCAATAACTACGCCAGACAGCAAGGAAAAATATCTTCGAAGCAGGAATCTGCTATGGCATTAGCTCAAATTCTTCACGAGTCGGATGGCCTTCGTGCTAAAACTGAGTATGCCTGTGCCCAAACACAATGTCCCAACGAATATCGGGATGCTCGTTGTGACCGCCCAGGTCAATATTACTATGGGCGAGGTTATATTCAACTTTCATGGTGCTACAACTATGGACCTGCTTCCAAAGCAATTTTTGGGGATGACAGACTATTAAGAAATCCCAATCAAGTTGCTACTGATGACAAGATTGCTTGGCAGACTGCATTTTGGTTCTGGGGTGATCGGGTTCACACTCAACCCGGAGTTCAACAAGGAAGGTTTGGTGCTTCCACGGAAGCTATCAATGGTGGTTTGGAATGTAGCAGGCCAGGTAATGCTCAGGCCCAAAAAAGGTTCCAGATATATGGAAATGTGACACGAGCGTTTGGTCTCAATGGAGCTGGAGACTCGTCTGGATGTGCTTAATTTGTCAGGAGGATTGATTATTCACGAGTCGTGAATCACAACTTGGTTGGTGTTAAATCTATTTAAAAAATATTTTATAATCTAAAAATAAGTTATCCTATTTATAGACATTACAATTAAAATATTTTTCCGAGCGAAATTTTGCTGGAGATAAAAACGTACGATTCATTCAATACTGGATATCAACACAACATTGTCATCATAATTATTATATGCACTCTTTCATACTTAAAAGCTCATATATAAAAAACGAACTTTCACTTGCTAAACTTGCCTGCCGGCGTTTACACTATTTGGGAACATCAAACGATACCATTACAGTTTTTCCGGAATGTATGTAAATACTTCTGTAGATTGATCATGAACGCAACGAAATGACAAAAATAAATTGCAATGACGAATCTACTAAATCTAAATAAATTAAAAGTATAGTGCGTTGCACGAGTCAATGTGCGGTCCTTGATACCGTTTTTGAAGTCATTGCTTCTTTCGCTTTCGGGAAAACGCATGCAAAAGCTCGATCGTAAGGAAAAGGCTCGAAAAGAAAATGCAAATTGAAGCATACGGGCATTTCTTAATGTTGTACGTCAATTGATTGAATGAAATCAGTGAAATCACGGTGAAATGGTGAAAGTAAGTTACTATACCTACACGACCATATATTGTTTTATGTCGTATATTTTTCTATTTGGTGAATAAAAAAGATTTTGATGTTTCGGGTTTGAAAAACAATAATTTTTGACTTGACATGAATTCAATGTCAACAAATTTTTAGGTTTTTTATCATTTAGTTTGTACAGCTGATGACGTTGTTTTGCGAGTAGCTGTGAATTCGTGATAAGAGAAGAAGAAAGCAACTAACAAAACTTTCTGTTTTGAGTTTGAGTTAAGAGAATAAAATATTAACAAAATGCTGGTTAAATTCGAGACAAAGTCTGCTCGTGTGAAGGGACTCTCCTTTCATCCACGGAGACCTTGGATTCTTGCTAGGTCAGAAGAGTTATTATCTTTGATTTTCAACAAATTAAGTTTACAGTTAGTGAATGTAATTGTTTACTGATAACTATTTTCAGTTTGCACAGTGGAAGCATCCAGCTGTGGGACTACGAGCTAAACGCTTGTTTGGACAAGTTCGAGGAGCACGATGGTCCAGTTCGAGGGTTGAGTTTTCATAATCAGCAGCCTTTGTTTGTGTCAGGTGGAGACGATTACAAGGTTAAGGTAAGGTTCGATAAGCTTACAATTAATTGAAATTGGGGTTTAATTCGTTTGGGGTTTGGTTTTTCTCTATTTATAATAGCTGTGGAATTATAAGCTGAGGCGATGCTTGTACACCTTTTTTGGTCATCTGGATTACCTGCGAACGACGTACTTTCACCAAAAGCAACCCTGGATCCTGAGTGCTTCTGATGACAAAACAATACGGATTTGGAACTGGCAAAGTAGGAACTGTCTGACCATTCTAACTGGTCATAATCATTATGTTATGTGCGCCAAGTGGCATCCCACTGATGAGGACCTTGTAGTTTCGGCATCCCTGGATCAAACAGTTCGAGTTTGGGACATTTCTAGTAAGTGCAACCTTATCTAAATGAAAGGTTGAAGGATGTTAATTAATTTACACACTTTTGACCTGATTAGGGTTAAGGAAGAAACAGACGGAAAGGTCCAAGATTCCAATTGAGAGTCGCCAGAATAAAACTAGAAACCCAGATTTGTTTGCTCCCCGTGACGCTGTGGTTCGTCATTTGATGGAGGGTCATAGCAGTGGAGTCAACTGGGTAACTTGTCCCCCCGATTCCGAGGCTAAAAGTATTCGTGTCTGGTGCAACAACCGGCAATCGTGCTTGTTAACGTTTCGGAAAGACCATGACAGGTTTTGGATGCTGGAGGCTCATCCAACAAAGAATATGTTTGCTGCGGGACATGACTCTGGGATGATGATTTTTAAGGTTCTAAATAAATAACGTAACTGATAGCTGCCCATTTGCTGCTTTAACTTTTAATTGTACGAGTGTTTTATTTAGTTGGATCAGGAGAGGCCAGCTTTCGCTGTTCATGGAAATATCATTTACTACATTAAAGAACGACTTCTTCGTCGGCTGGACTTGACTACATCCAAAGACCAAGCTGTACTCCAGCTTAAAGGTGGGCCTCGTCTAAATGTTCGTAGCTTATCTTACAACCCAGCGGAAAATACCGTTTTGCTGACAACGAGACCTCCAAACTCTGATAATGGCAGTTACGAGCTCTATGTCATCCCTGGCGACACCAACTCCTCTCAGCCAGCAGATACTGCTGAGTGCAAAAATGGGACAGGAATGAAAGCGATTTGGGTAGCACGCAATAGATTTGCGCTTTTGGATACGAGCCATCATTTGGTGATCAAGAATCTGAAAAACGAAGTGGGGAAAAGATACAACTTCCCAAATGTGATGACATTTTCTGGGCTGGAACTGGAATGCTGCTTTTACGGGAGCCTGACTCAATCTCTCTGTACGACGCGCAGCTGAAAAGGTAAGCAGGATAACATATCTGCGCCCCCACAAATCAGCATCTTGGGATCTAACTTGGATTTTGTTTTATTTTCAAGGACACTGGCTCAATTGAAAATGACTCCCAAAGTAGGTCACGTTGTTTGGACAAGTGACATGTCTCATGTTGCTCTCTTGACTAAGCGCTCAGTCACCTTATGCAACCGGAAACTGCAAGTTCTTGCTCAATTCCACGAGATCACACGTGTCAAATCCGGAGCTTGGGATGATATGTCTAAAGTTCATCTACACCACCAATAATTACTAAAAATATGCCCTTACGAATGGGTAAGCTCAATACTCTACGATTTACTGTTTGTTAACATTTTTCCGTGTTCCTGAGTTTTTTTCATATTCATTAATAATTTTTAACTGAGTTCGACATTTTATTTAGCGACAATGGGATAATTCGAACCTTGGAAATACCACTGTACATTACAAAGGTCAAGGATCATCAAATCTTTTGTTTGGACAGAGACGTCAAGGCTCGTGTGCTAAATATTAATCCGACGGAATACCAGTTCAAATTGGCGTTGATCAACCGAAATTATGATGAAGTAAATCCTTAATTTCATATCATAAAATTATGTGGCTTTATTTTTATCAATTTTATGGTGTTATCTTAAAGATTTTACGAATGGTACGAAGCTCCAATCTGCTTGGACAAGCAATGATAGCTTATCTGCAGAAGCGAGGATATCCGGAAGTAGCCCTCCACTTTGTAAGAGATGAGAAAACTCGTTTCATACTGGCGTTGGAGTGTGGTAATATTACCGTTGCTTTTGATGCAGCTAAAGCGTTAGATGAGGCACCCTGTTGGGATAAATTAGGAGAAACGGCTTTGCTTCTTGGAAATCATCAAGTGAGAAACTGGAGGTTATTTCAGAGAAATTAAGGCCTTTTTTTATCTAAATGAGTTTGCTTGTAAATTCCAGATTGTTGAATTGTGCTATCAAAGAACAAAAAACTTTGCAAAGTTGACCTTCTTGTACACAATTACGGGTAATTTGGATAAGCTTCAAAAACTCTTGAAGATAGCAGGGATTCGAAAAGACGTGTCATCCCACTACCACGCCTCGTTGCTGCTTGGAGATGTGGGAGAACGCGTTCGTCTCTTAAAAGGTGGAGGTCTAACGTCATTGGCGTACTTGACAGCTCTCAGTCACGGTTTGACTGAGGAGGCTGACCAGTTGGAAAAGATGGTTGGAAATGAGCAACTTCAAAACTTGGAGGATGCTTTTCCGTGTGCTAAACTTTTGTGTCCTCCTCCTCCTTTGCTTTCACTAGGAGAAAATTGGCCACTTCTAACAGTTGCAAAGGTAAATATTTTCTTAATATATAAGCACAAGTTTAGGACCATTCCAAATAGAAGAAATACATTCGTGATCGTTAATTTTTCTAGAGTGTGTTGGAACGCGCTCAAAGCAATACTACACCATGTGTCACTAGATTGATTGCTGATAACGACATGATTCAATTGATGGATGCTGATCCAACTGGAAGTTGGGGAGATGAGGATTTACCAGCAGAGAGACATAGTCAAGGGGATGGAGAAGCTACATTAGCAGCTGGTGGGGGTTGGGATATGGAGGATGACATTGAACTTTCACCAGACTTGCAAGTTTCCGGAACTGTTGAGGTTGTATTTGAACAGTCTCTGAAAGGAGTTTCTGTGCCACAGCGTTGGACAAACTCTTCCAAGTACGCTATTGATCACGTGTACGCAGGAAGCTTCGAGTCGGCAGCTAGGCTGCTTTATGACCAAATTGGAGTTGTTAGCATTGAGCCGTTTAGACAGTTGTTCTTGGCTGCATACTTAAAGTCACGGGCTTCATTTACTGCGCTTCCCACTTTACCAGCGTTGCCTTCTACCCAATGCGAAATACCAAGGAAGCTGCTCCTGCTGTGGGGAATCCGCTTTCAGACCTTGTGCAAAAACTTCAGGTATGTTTAGCAAAAGAAATAGTTTGCAACTAACTATTTGATGGATTTTCTCCCGAAAATATAAAAATTAAAAATGTTCTTGTAATTTCAGGGCTGCTTCCAGCTAACTACCAAGGGAGATTTCCTGAAGCCGTTGATAAGTTTCGGAGCCTCCTGTTGAGCATTCCGCTGACCTTTGTTGAGAACAAATCTGATCTCACGCTCATTCAGGAGTTGGTGATTCTGTGGCACGGAAAGTAAGTATTTAGTTGAGCTGCTTTGTAAGTTTTATGACTTCTGTCACTGTGGGTCGCTACTTCAAATTTCTTCGGATTTGGCTTCCATCCACACCAATGGTATCTCAAATGGCATCAGATTCCACTTGGAAGATTCAGAGAATGTTTTCAAACTTGGATCATCAGGAAAAACATTAATAGCGATCGACCACTCGACAAGAACTTATGATTTGAATACACAAGACGAAAGAAATGGATTGGAAACGGAAATGGCGAGTAGTCGGGAAACCCAAGTAGATCAGAAAACTGACAATTGTCCTTATGAGACGACCGAAATGGCAACCTCCCAACATCATCCTCACAAAAAGAATTGTACTTCAGTCTCAGCCTCGAATGGCGCATCTAAACTGGATCAGGATGATTTTATGAACGCCCTTGGATTGTCAAAAGTATCCGAAGAGAAACCAGGAACAAGCTCATCCATAGATCTTCCTTACCCAATCCCCCCACCAGCAATTAAGAATGGCAAGAAACCGAGCAAGCTTTCTAGTCGTATTCCGTTCTTAGCAATAATTAAGAAAAATCCCTTTCTCCCAATCACCTCTGGTCCAGGTCTACATCTATTATCGAAACTTGGAGGCAAAATCGAGCAAAAAGACATGGTATATCCACCACCCTATGAATCGCATTGTGAAGCTGTTAAGAGTGAAAGGATGCGTTATCGAAGAAGGTCTAAAGCTGGCTATCGCGTCAACACAGACCCAAGTATTTTGAAGGATGGTCGTAACCCTCACATCTATTCATATGGGAGGGGTAAACTCCAACGAACAGTACGAAACCAGGAACTTGTACTCGGATTAAATCAAGCAAGCTGGCCAGCTTTGAGAAAATGTAAGAATGTTCGTTTACATCTGAAGAAAATCCATCCAGCAACCAAACGGATTCAAGTTATGGGTGACGTATCCGGCACATCCTTCTTAATGAGAGCATTCCGAGCAGCCACTCAACAATTTCGGATTAAAGTGGTAGACTGTATGAAATACCCAGATTCAACAACAATGCCGTTCATCAGCAAATTGTTGGGAGAATCATCTCATTCATCAGTTCCAAAGCGTTGAAGAAATGGGACTCCTGGGGCAGTGAGATCTTGCTTTAATATTGGATTCAGGGAAGGGTAAGGGAAAGAGTTTATGTGGATCATTTATCTTTTGCTGATACATTTTGAAAAATTGAATTTACTTAGCTTAGTGTTTTCAGTCATTTTATCGATTGTTTCATTTAAAATCCAATGCCGAATAGAAGATGAGCAATTTTTTATTTCTGTTGTATTGGGCCATTTGTTATTTTGTGATTTTTTAGTTTGTATAAAATTAAAATATTTAAATGCATTTTTGGGAAGTTAATAAAATAAGGCCAATAAAAATCGCCAATGCATTATTTGGTTAGTATTATAAGCGGATTTATTTTTCATCTTATGAATTTCTGTACTGTGCGGAAGCTCTGGTAGGTTATTTTAAGTATATTATAATAAGGTTCGCAGTTTCGCATAAAATAACAATAATAGTCATTTAGTCTGCCTGCTATGCTTTTTCATTATAATGTATACTTCATTATTTGCAATTTTACATTGGTATAATATATATATACTTGCCTTCTTTAAGTATATACGAAAAGTGCACTTATGTTGGAACCAAGAAGTAACTTTCACTCAAAGAGTAAAAACAGTTATCTCTATTCTTGACTCAACAATATAATATATGATTATTATACAATATAAATAGTGTTTATAACTAATCTTAAAACACTAAAAATTTCATTATGCAACTGTTTCCGTTTCTTGTAATATCGAAGGTCCCCGTATATCCGCCACATATCTCGTCCGCCTTCCCTGCGATGCGGATAACCTACGCTGATAACAATACCTCCATGCAGCTCTGACGCAAACAAAGTACACAAGTTCGACCGCACTCAACGCTGAGAATCCCAAACATAGCCCTAGAATACCACCAGCGTTTGCTGAAACAAATATTAAAATCCATGATATTATTGTTTGTGCAAGCAATTCCCTATTACGACGCGATTAACTTAAATACAAAGTTCCAGTGTATACCAATTAAATCAGTGACTCCATAAAGTCGCTTCCTCAGTTTTGGAACCGTTGCTGGAGTTCCAAAAAAGATGTGAACAATTGAAACTTTATGATCCACCCTTTAAATTACAGATTCATGATTATGTAGTCCCACTACTAATATTATACTAAAATTTAAAAAAGGAAGCCCACTTACCAATCGGGGAGTTTATCTTTTATCCACCAAGGTGCCCTATCATGCCAAATCTGAGTTGTATTCTGGAGGGTCACAGTCGTTGTCTCATATTTATAACTTATATCTTCACAAAGTGCCAGACAATGCCCGCAAAGAAGGTTCTTTACAAATGTTCGTAGTAAATCTAAAACCCGTCAAGTTGGTTCAGTATCAGTATCACGAGTTAAATTTTTTTTAGAAATGTAGCGTTCTAAATATTACGTCTTGTCTCTTTGACACATTCCCCGTCTTCCGAGTCAACGTCAGCATTGCATACACGGACACCCTCACTCCGCGGCATGTGGAACAACCCGCAACGACATTCATCTTCAATATATCCAGCAACGCAGTCATCAATGCAGTTTTCTCCTGTTGAAAATTTAATGCTGCGTTTAATGCACGTTGCATAATACAAACGTATAATATTGGGTATTTGTACTTACTTGTATAAGGTGCAAAGAGTTTCAACTGCTTCTCCTTCCCAAAGTAGCACTGTCTTTGTTCGCTGTTCAGATCTCGTATATCTGGGTCTGCAAATGTGACATCAGGATAAACTTTCACGTACGCTTCCTTGTTTGTATCCAGCACTGAGGGAAAGTCCTTAATATTGGGAAGCTCTACTGGTGTGTGTAACGTAAATAAAATGCCCTCAGAGTCCGACATTGGACAATAGTAGTCATCTAAACAGCACATCATGTCCCGTGTTAATCATTTCATTTCGGACTTGTATTGCTTTCGCAAGGCAGGGAAGGTGCTTGAGAACGCTACCAGTGATGGGATCAACAAGAATAGATAAGCCGAACGGCATTCCAGCGCCATGCTGTCTGATAGGATTGAGCCGATACTCCTGTTGAGAATTTGAATCTTCCCAATTCAATGGAGGTAAAATAAAGCCCTGGTCGTAGTCCCACTTGGTCCACGCTTCAATTTCTTCCTCATCCCAGTTCATTATTCCTAACGCTGGGTTGTTGAAAATTGAACTATTTTTCTTGCCTTGACTCGATCTTGAAATTAATTAAATAATATAGCATAATTTTTATCTTTTAAATATTATGGTAGCACCATTATTGGCGTGTTTATAAAGAGCTTACTTACGGGTTTTTAAAAATCAAAGGAAGTGGCATCATATTGAAAGTACAACACTTTCCTGGAAAAGCAACATTTAATAGAAGGTTTTGTATTTTCTTTAACAAACATAATGTGAATTATGCTTTCAATTTCTAACCAAACTCTGTTATAACAGGCCGGAATTCAGTGGAGCATTCAAAGGGGCTGCCCCCAAAACTACAGAGTGGTATCATTTGATCACACGGGACGCTGTTCTATTTATAAAAATATTTACTCCACTAAAAATATGCTTTACGAACATATATTTAGGGATTTATGTTTACTAAATTACACCTCCACAAGAAAATCCATCATGTGCTTCTGATTCTTGTCATAGTTGCTGTAGTCCGAAGTGCTGGGGTCTCCTCGACTAAATGCATAATTGTGGCTCTGGGCAAAACTCTTTTGAGACTGACAAAAAGCTCTATAAAATTACGTCTTATGAGACCCTTGCAACGGCAACAGGTAATAACTAGTAATATTACATGGAGTCAAAAATGGCTTACTCAACTAATGTAAGGTTCAATTTAGCCTCTTTGTAATGTTTGTGAGTGGGTAGCGCTGCAATTCTATAAACATCCATAAAATGTTTTCAAAACTTTCATTCTAACTCTTCGGTAAAGAAAGTGGACGTGATATTTAAACTTGTTCATGCCAAAGGTACCTTTCCAACTCAAGTACTTTCTTCTTTGAAAACTAGCAAACCCAATGAAAACGTTCATAAAGTTAAGTTTCATTATAATTTTTACTCAGAATCAAATGTAATTTTTGAACTAACCTGATTGATATTGCAAAGAGTAACAGCAGGGAACGGAATGGTATCAATAAGTTGCTCTTTGCTTTGAAATGATACAACTACAGGGGTATCTTCATAGCGATCAATCATAGCATAAATGAGTAGTCCGGCAGCAACCAGTCCAATGAGGAATGCGATAAGCCAAAAAATTCTACATAAATTTAATTGTCGACACACTTTTATGGTCTACTATATGATACGCACTAGTTCTTTCTTATGAAAAACTATGAAGGGTAGTTTTCGAACCTTTCTGAAATGTGTCTCCTTTGTTGCCCCATGTATTGCAATCCATGCAATGAGGACTCGTTGCAGAATTGTGCAACCAAAGCTTCCTGAGGAGGATTCCACCAGCACCACTTCCAACCACAACAACCTTTGTTACCCTCCACACGTAGTTCTAAATCTTGTTCAAATCTTTCACCCATTGTAAGTGCACTTTATTTGGTATACTTTATATAGCAGATATTAAATATAATTTTTTTAAATGCGTTCAATACATGCCCTCTTTATAAACGAAGATGAGGTGGAACAGTTCCTTTGGTTCTGTATTCTGCGGCGACTTGAAATTGACTGAAATTGGTTTGGCAGTTGAGCTGAAAACAGTGGATGCCTACCTATCTAATTGACGTTTTGCATACCTATGTAAACCGGTTTGTAATGAATTTTCCTCCAGCACACTGGAAAACTCATGATGATCGTGAGTGACTACACCTGGATATGCGAAATTATAGGTTGTTGAGTCAAACCATGAGAATTAGCCCTAGGTAATACTCGACGTGCGTTTCTGTAACTATCTACCTATCTGAACTATTGTAATACTATATGCCGGCTATAATGTTGATATATATGAACATCCTTCGTGAACTGCAAAAACTTTAATTGCTGCAATAAGCATTCGTAGTACTTGTTATTATTTTGAACAATGAGATCTACCTGCACACTCCCAGCAAGAGCAAATAAGTATCATGTCCCATATTATATGCCCATTTTAATCAAATATGCTTACAACAAGATGTCATAATAAAATAGATGTTTGTAAATATGACTTTGGCATAAGCAGCAGTTGAAAATCCTTTAAAGGGATACAGAAAACAGAGGAGTTAATTGCTGAAACAAACCTCATAGTTGTCCAGAGTGCTTTTGGTTGTTTCAATTCCATAGCAGTAAGCAAATGTCATTAAGAACGTATTGACGCATATTTCACGCTTCTGTATTTGAGAGCTTCCTACCTTATTCTGCATTTTGTAATGGAAGAATGGTGAAAAAGGTAAAAGCACGAGAAGAGAAACTGTATTTCAACATGATACTACTTATTTACTACTTTAGCTTTTTACTGGTAATATGAAACAAAGTGGTACACAAATATCGTCTTTCTTTTCAATACATGATCTTTTACAGTTGAACGAGTAAGGACGTGTTTGATCTCACGAGGCCCATTAAATACGTTGAGTTAATGTGTCGGAGTTGTATTTTATAGTAGGTTAGAATCATTGTGGTTATTTGCATGGATCTTTACAATACAGAATGTTCTGGACTGGGTTACCAGTATAGTCAAATCATAGTGCAAAAATCATGAGAGGAGGGCTACCGGAAAACATTCAGGCGACGGAATTCTCTGCAGTAAATTTAATCAGCCCATTGGGCCATAAATAACGCTTTGGAATAGTGACAAAGTTTGTTAAGCAACAAGCATTTGACGCCAACTATAAAATAGCCACTCACGAGGAATAAAAGTTACGTAATAGTTTTCAATTACTTTTTATAACATAGACGGATCTCGTCTGTTAACAGCTTGGAACATGTCTTTCTCTGAGGCTTCTACCCGCCGTCGCACGCCATATGGCAAATGATTTCCAAGAGGCTCCACACAAAACAAATGTAAATGATTCAAAAACCGGCACTCAAGTATCCAGAGAACCCCAAGCAGAGACCGAGAATTCCGCCGGTGTTTGCTAAAAGAATCACATTTAATATAAATTATAACTTTATGTGAGTTTTTAATTCAATAAGACATCGGCGACTCTGGTAGAGTTATGCTCATACCAAACTTACGATCGTGATTCCATAACCAACGCTGTGTGGAAGGTTTGGAAGCGGTGTAGAGAGCGCACACACACAGATGTGCTAACCACCTTGCGAAGCTATTATGATGCCGTCCCATAGGAACAAATTCCCAGCAACTTAGTGGTCTTCCCAGTTAAAATGCCACTCAGCATTCGGTAAGAAATTCGTTTGCGTACCATCGTTCAGGTTGATTGTCTGTCTCCTGGCGGAAACCATCGTCTTTTCCAGATTTCTGTATTGTGTTCTGTAAAGTCGCGCCATCGTAGATTCATATTTATATTCGATATCCTCACACAAAGCCAGACAGTGTCCACAAATGTTCTTCACGTGCGTTCGAAGTAGATCTGAAACCCCCAAAAATTCATCAACAATCTGATTAAAATTTTGAAATAGTAAATCCATTTACCTCTTGCCTCAGCAACACATTTTCCATCCTTTGATTCTACATCAATGTCAAGCGAACCCGGACTTTATCTCTCGCGTGGCAAAAGAAGAAAGCACACGTGACATTACCTTTGCAATGTAGCTGGCATGCAGTCTCAACACAAGTCTTTTTCTCACTATTGCCCAAAAAATTGTTACGATCATAATGCCGAAACCTCTTTCTAAAGTTTCGTATATTTCCAACTTCATCTTACTGAGTGTGTTAAGCTGAAAGCTTCAACGATTCTCTTCCTCAAAGTAGACACTGCGCTTCGTTTTCAGCGAGCGCCGCAAGCTGTCCTCTGATATCTTCGGTCTGCAATGTGGACGATCGGGGCTATCGATATTCTGTATACTAGGATTTCCCTTTGTCCCTGTATCCAAGCACCAGCAAGGAAAGTCCCTTAACATCGAGGCATGTTCAACCGTGGGCAATTAGTATGGGTAGGAAAAAAGCAAATCGCTTTGAGAGCTATGCGAAGTCGGACAAATGAGTAGGTCATGACTAGAAACGGTGGTAAGGAGTGTATGTATATCCTTCTTAGAATACTGCAGTTTTCAGCCTTAGTAGCTATCTTGTTTAACAGATTTAGTCGAACCAGGTATATGGGTCACGATGAATCCAACGAAAGTCCAGGTACCGGTCATGTCCTGGAACCGAATTCCTGCCTCGCATGTGGATGATACGGGATCGGCGTATGTTTTGGATTCTGAAATGTGGAACCCTGATGCGTAGTTCCATAAGGCCAAATTGTCATTGTCTTCTTGCTTCCGACGTGCAGACTCGTTCCTTGCTGGTTAATTGAAGAATGATGATTTTTTTCTTTTTGACCGTGAAAACGTTGATAACCGTGTTTTAATGTGCCAGCACGAAGAAGAGATGTTAAAATGGTGGCGGTAGAAGAACCTTACGATATTTAAAGATTAATGTAAGTGGCACTCATGGT
>LJIJ01002023.1:0-32446 GCA_001718145.1 Orchesella cincta
TTTGAAGTTTGCATGATATGATAAATGGGTGGGAGGATCAACAATTTGGGTTCAGAGCTCTAAAAACAAATGCAACAGGGTACTATAATACTTTGTCGTTTTATTCGAAAAAAATGTAATATTATTGTATCATAGGCGTCTTTCATACCAAAGTAGTCAACAGTTCAACTGTGTGTCAAACAATCTATCATACTCGTTCCAGATAAAATGATAGTACTGATCATAACATGTGCCGAATTTGTCTTTTTGAATCATGAAGGTGGGTTTCTTTTGGTGCCTGCACGGGAATAACATGCTTCACTTTAACCAACGAAATGTTCTGCATTTCTGCAATGATTTCTGTTTTGCAAAATCCCGTGGATCGGAGCATTTTTTTTTTTGAATTTTCACTTATTGTAGTAGAGAATGAACCACTGTGTAACGAATGACACAGAAACTCAGACTTTTTGGTTCAGACATGCAATAGAACGAGAGTTTTTAGATAGTAAGAATTTTAAATTTTATTGGACAACTTTTTTTAGTGATTTTCATTTTTGAATTCAAAAAATAAATTTTGTGTAGTTAAGAAGTTGTAGTTCCATCAAGGTATGTGGAAAAATAACTCCTTAACTACAGGTTTACGTTTGTAACTATGTGATAAATTTCAAAAACTTCTTCGGGATCATTTTTTAAACAAGTATAAATGAAGTTAGTCTCTGCCAATAATCAGTAAATTTGAATAATGGGTATGGTTACTATAAATTTTGTACGCATCAGTTTCATTTTCAATTTACTCAGTATGTCGTGTAGTATTTGTGAAACATCCATGTGGGAATCAACCTCACATTACAGAATGTATGTTTTTACGCGTTAGTTTTACACATTAGAGTTGGAGATGAAATGTGTGACAAGGAGAAAGTTGAGGAAGAGAATTGTGGAAATGAATTTTCATGCACCTTTGTATTTCTCAATTTTAACTTTCCAAAAGAATTAGTGAGATTTTTTCTAAAACAAAAGACGAATTTAGAGACGGTCAAATATTTATAGTAGGTGGAGAATGTGACTTTTTTACCTATTATATTAGAGAGCTTCCGGAGGTAATTTTGGACTAATGTGCATTGTGACGTTAACAACCTAAATAAACCTTATATATTAACACATAACATACATGGGTTGTTAGCAAACAGTAAGAATTTAAACTATAAAATCCTATAACGTAGGAGTTAAGTAATTGTTAAGCAACTAAAACGGGTATGATGTACTAGAGTGACTCTCAATGTTCAAAAGCATATCTTGTTGATTTTCTATTAGCTTGAGCTCTGTGATGTTACTATCTGTGGGATCGAACAAGTGTGCGTAGTGTGTGCAAAAGTATGAGACCCTAGACGAGGAAATCGAACCTCATGTACCTCGCTTGCCGGAGAAAGTGCTCTGCCACTGAGCTACATAGCCACTCTTACACAGTACTGCACAATATGTGGACTTGAGTCACACATACCACAAGCTCAAAACATCGGCTATGATTCTATCGTATAATACTTAGTGTGTCTAATTTTAGGCTGTATCAGTTATTGATTTTTATTGAATTTATTAAAGCGATTAACCCGGTTTTAAATAGGGACAATATACAATGAAAAGCCGAATAAAACACGGAGGTTTGTAATACAAGTTCTTAATTGTCTAATTCTTTATTCCTGTATATCTGTTTCTGACTTTATTTATAGTATAACACTTCAATCCCGACCATGCAAAAACAATATCGAATATATATCAAAATTCTATTGGTTGTGTTAATAAATTAGGAACGACAAGACAAAACAATGAAGTCCTAATTTATTGATTGAGGCTAAAAATATTTCAAAAATATTATTCATGCACATTCAAAAAAAATTCCTCGGTCGACCAAAATTCACAAAAAATGACACCTTCTTCCTTCACCTTCTTGCTCTTTGCAAGACTCCTGTAGGTTATTCTTTTATGTCTCCAATTTGATATTTTTGGTTTCATTCATCTAATTTCATATATTATCTGTTCGAATTAAAGAGTAAGCCAGCTTTGTCCTCAGAGGAGTCCATTTACAAAAAAATGATTAGTCATCTGATTTAAGTACATTGATAGAGCGGGCATCTATATGGTGATTTATTTAGAACAATGTCGATCTCACTTTCAGCTTGGTTTTAATATTCATGCATTGAAATTTAGTTCTTCCTCATGCATAGATACCAGAGAGTGAGTATTTCAACATGATAAAATGAAATGTACAGCACGGCTTGATCGTCATCAACAGAAACTCACTGACGTTGTGATGCGTCAAACTAGCAGCCACCCCGTCTTTGAAAAGTTACCCCAAGCTGTTGTAAGA
The DNA here is from genome assembly GCA_001718145.1 of Orchesella cincta. Taxonomy (NCBI): domain Eukaryota; kingdom Metazoa; phylum Arthropoda; class Collembola; order Entomobryomorpha; family Orchesellidae; genus Orchesella; species Orchesella cincta. Next base: position 2,342 of record LJIJ01002023.1, read on the forward strand.
CTGCGCTCGCATCTTTTTTGCTTTCTGTAGAAAGAATTGTCATGATATGATTATCAGGCTCCGAAATGTAACAACAGTCTTGCCTTCCTTTCTGTAAACAATAACAACTTTATTTCTATCCCGCATGTACGGCTGGCCTTAATCTGCAACAACTGGTAACTTTTGAGCATTTATTTATTACTACACTTATTCCTGGGCCACTCGTCTGTATTTTTATTGAAGCGTATGAACGTAAACATGTAATATTTAAGCATACGGCCAAGACTAAATCTGTGACATTTTTGGATTAACCGCATCATTCATAGAGAAGCTGGAAATCGCAGTAAGAGTCCGTGAAGACTCTTGTTCTGGAACTGCTCAACGTTGACGGCATGTAGCATTGTCATTTCACTGTTGAATATAGAAAAGGCCTCCCACATGACGAAACCAAAGTGCGCCCGTCCAGTGGATAGTGGAAATTCCCACCCTGAAAGAAACGGGAATTTCCACCAAACTGAGGGTGGACAAAATGGACAGATTGGACGAAAGTGGAGAAAAGGAGATGTACATGCTTTTTTGCTAGCAAACTACAATATAAACTCCAGCTACGTATTTTAAATGTTCCTAACATCATTTTTACAGCATTTTGTGACCAGCAATTGTAATTTAGTGTCTCCATTAAGTACACTTCATATGATACAATGTAGCCCTCTCCTGCAGTGAACTTTGCTGCAGGAAATTATTAATAAGAGCCAATATATTCAAAATTATATAATTTTGGTCAACTATTAACTATTTAAGTTCTGATGAATCCATTTTCGTGTCAATTCTTAAGTTCCTTCTCATTTTAACATTCTTTGGATTAGTTAACTACTGTAGACTTCATATCTCAGATTTTACATGGGATGTATATGGCAGATTCAAATTTGGCTCCTCTGTCACATGACACTGTCCATTTCGTCCAATTTGACCACTTTCTTCCGTTTTGTCCATTTCGGGCTGTCCACCCAAAAAGAGGTGGAAAATGGACAAAGGGCGCACACTGGACGAAAAAGTGCTGAGAGAAAAAGCTGTTCTTTCTCACTGCAAATTCTTTCATTTAAGGCAGTGCCGCTGCAACATACGACAAATGGGTGGTTAACATGTAGTCCGCCCGTTTGCCCCAATGTTGTTGATGATGATTCACACGTCCAGCTTCAAAATGTTCGTTTACAAAATACAATTTTACTTTTACTCAAACCACAAAAAGAGGTGATGATGGTACTGCAATAAATATGTAAATTACGGTTGCATAAATATTGAAGATATTAAATGTAAGGTAAAGGCATGAAAAGCTTATTATTATAAGCTGAACGGAAAGATATCGAAATGTAATTGACTTCTTTTTTGCATAATACTTTGTAATTAAAACTAAGGGTATGTTTAACTTTAGTCAAAATAAAGCATTCAGACTTCGTCATAAAATATCCATATAAACGCAGAATATTGTCAGTCGAGTTTGCATCACGGACTGGTAAGCATTTATTTCATGTGCACAATATGCAAGTTTGGTTTCACTTCAAGAGCAAACAAGGAGACCGCCTACTAATATTTGTTGGCAAACTCCACTTTTTACGGATTTTTACGAGACGGACACGACAGAAGCACATAATTATCTCGCCGCACGTAGCAGAATGACAGAATGAAAAGGCCTGTGAGATATCTAACAATATCCAGTGGTTGAGCTGAACGTTTTCCCCCATGATCACCCGATTGAAATAATGCAGTTTGTTGATAAACTATTTATTCAAGTAAATTATTATTTTCCCATCAGAGCAAAAGAAAACGAAGTTACTAGTTACGAATTCGGAGTAGCTCAATTCAAAAATGAATTTATCTGAATACTTTTCTATTTCCATCATCATTTCTCTTTTGAATTGAATCACAACTTAACGGCTCATAGTAGTTAGTAATGGTCCTTATTAACTACAATGTGAGTTCCAAGTTCCCCCATATCAAGCATGTCGTTGGATATTTGTTTTGTTCATCCCTGATATTTATGCCAATAACTCATTTCATTTTTACCATCGTCTCCAATATATTTTTACAAATATAAACATCAATAAATTAGATTGAGACTAAATTGAAACATCTATACATCATCTGAGCATACTGTGTGACGCCGTTAAGGGGTAATCCCTTCATTTGTAAAATTCACCTGCATTTGTAAGCCAAAACAAAAATATGTCCATATTTCATACCGGTATTAATATACCGATTCAATTTCACACTCAAAAATATATTTCCTCCCTTCATTGCATATAATAAACCAAGGAAGAAAGCTTGATATTAATTAAAGCTATTTTTAACCCTGCCACCAAGACCAACAATGCGTACTTCATGAATTACAAAACTTGTTCATTCAACACAAAAGCCGTAGTTGATAATGTAATATTTTAATGTCGCATTACTCAAAATAAACCAAGTGACTATTTCTGCAGCTTTCGTTGACTGCAATATAACAAGTGCCTGAAAAATACAAGCGTATATGTGCATTGAGAAACCATATGCTCATATTATTGCGCTACCTGTCTGAACTGCTACATCATATAAAAACTCTCTTTTTCAACATCATAAAAAAACAAATTAGCTGTTTGTTATTAATGAGTTACCTGCAGTAAAAAAAAGTCCAAACACGAATGAGTTTTACTTCATTCAGTTGAGGTCTGCCCATGAATACGAATTTTTACACCCTGGCGTGAATATTTCATGTGATTGAATTTGTTCACGGTTTTCTTTCCTGCAGGAGAGGGGGAGTAAAAGCTCTGCTCCCCAAGCAGTAAAATGCAGTCGTAAATATTCCAGTTATAATTTAGGGTTGCATTGTCAGTCGCATGCTTCATAGGGTAAAAGGACACACTTCGTTTCTACGATCTTGTGAAAGACGAGAACAATTAAATATTATTTCGTTTGATATGAATTTTGCAATACCATTTAATATTTGCATCTTATTTATGCTACCAACACCTGCATGACTTCATCCGCGAACAAATTGAGGTTACAGCCCACTGCGGTTTGATGTTCTTGCGCAGTCTCTCCTTGGGCTAACAAGCCTGAAAATACTTTGGCATTTAATAAAACGTACAATTCTGAGTAGATCCGAAATTCATTTCACCGTTAACACTCTGAATGTTTCTTAAATCATCGGGTTTCATCAGTGATTTGAATTACAAAGGTGCTATTGATACTTTCGAGGAATTTTAGTTTTCGAAAATGACTGCGTGTGAGTAAGTAAAAAAAATTTACTCAACGTCTATATCTCAAAACGAAGTAGTAAAAATACGTGTTCATTATAAAACCGTTCCTCTTTCATTCAAAAAGCTCTGCGCAGTGCTGCATTTTGCATACTCCTCGTGGGTCATCATCATCACAACTTGTACGTAGCTTTACCTACAACTTAGACTTGGAGAATAGGTACTTAACAAGTTTAACATTGGTAGTTTTCTCTGCGTTTAACAAAGGTTGTATTGAAGTACCTGGTTTCTCGATGATTGATTCAGAAATTCATTTATAATCTGTAGAGAATGAAGAGACATAATTTGCAATGTCGGAACCAAGACTCGCAGCTATTTAGGCTAAGAGAAACGACGAGGTGAATGTCCCGAATCCGAGCGAAAACATCATCGCAATGTGCAACATTTACTGGATGGAGCTTATGGGATTAGAACGGCATCAAACGGTTCAGAAAAATTTAAAATAATAAGTTTTTAATTGTAAATAACCTTTTAAGCCACGTCATCAGGTAATATTTATCAGTCATTAATAAATACAGCTTCTACTGGCTACTGAAGTCTTTCCACCTATAAACCTACTGAATTCATTCTCACAATACCCTCTGGCAATCTTTTGTATGTGAATATGTACAAGAAAAGCGATATTTCGTTATAAGTATTGAAGATTAAGTAGTATAAAATGGGATGGGGCAAAGTGAATAACATTCATTCACAGAGTAATTGAAAATGTTATGTATACATTGGTGGAAATTATTGCATTGCACTTGATCCAATAATAATTGCAATAATTGAAAAGATGAATGCTGTTGCAACTAATAACTGCAAATTACGTCCATTAGTCATTAGGAAAATGCACAGAGTTTACTCTTCTTTAAAAACTCATTGACTTTCAATCAATTCTGTGTTCAGGTGAGAGTAAAAAAGCATCATGAAAGGTATCATCGAATGCTTCAGTTAATATTAAATTTTACAAACTCAAGTGAATTGAGAATTTAGTGTATCCAAGATCTTTTAGCTGAATTGATTATTTCACTAAACGCCAACTTGAATTCATGATAGTTCTAAGTGCTGCAGTTAGGTTTTTAATGCAATTGCAGAGTTGTTTAAATATTTATATAACGTTAACTGATGACAACTAGTAGCTACATAACTTACAATTTATTTGGGAATAAATGTTTTGCCAGAAGACACCTTTTGAATGAAAATGTCGGCCCTGCACTTTTGAATATGGTTGATTTTCATTTCGTACCATTAAGATTTATTTCATTGAATAGCAAACATAGAAAGGTGAATCATTTTTTATTTGAGAAAAACTTGTTTCACAAAAAGCCACTGTTAACGTTGTAACACAACGGAAAAAGCAACAATGCTTACGACTCTAAGCTATAATTCTTCAATAATTTTTCTCGAGAAAACAATTGCTTAGAATAAGTGAAATACCAAATGAAGGTGTTAGTTTTCTCTGTTCACATTTCTTTAATCTCTTTACCCATTGCCGTTCGGTGAAAATTAGGGCCATTTGGGAATTGCAAAATATTTGGCAGTTTTTCCAATGTACGTCGAGCAACCAATGCCATTTCTACGATCGCTGTTTTACTTGTTTCAGAAACCACTATGTTTGTAGGGATTTAGTCAATACGTTGTTAAATAGATAATTGCTCAATTAATGAAATTACTCGTTAATTTTCTGAGGAAGGTGAGCAGGGCTTCCGCTGAGACGCTGTATAATCATAAGCACTCCATTCACATTACCCTGATTTGATAAAAGTCGACATTCTTACCCAAAGCATGAGTTGCTAATGCTCAACAAGCAAGCTTTATGGGTATTGTTATAAGTTTCACGGAGAACTTTCGTAAACTCTGCCGTGAATCATAAGAAGCTTTAACAATTTGGTAGATAGAAAGCTTCTGTATAACGTGTGATATGAATTAGTTTCTTAATAAGAACTATTTGAATTCAGCTTCAAAATAAGTTGCCTTCTAAAGTACATGCCGTTTTGATCCTCTGTGGCTGAATTTTTTAACTGCACTCTCCATTGTCAAGGCTGATACGTCAAGCAAAGACCAGTCTGTTTTTTTAGTCACAAGCACATGTAAAATGATTCGTACGCGTACGGAGTATTTTTATCATATTTTTTGTGGATTTAATCAAAGCGAGAAAATAATCATCGGGAATTTGATTCCGTGTTCAGTTAGAGGAGCTTAATAGTTATTATATTAGGTTTAGCCGACAACTGTATGAATTCATTCGGCTTATTATGTAAACTAACATTTGATCGTAAGATGGTTAGACTACAACAGGTTTTTCGAATGTTTTGTAGGTTAGTTAGAAAGGCAAAGTGATATATAATTTAAAAAAAAAATATATCCACAGTAATTCAACAATTAACTAATGTGAAGTGAATAGTTTTGAAAACATTAAAAGGTCATGAAAATATAAACAGTTTTGTGTTTAATTGTAAATCGAATTGAAATTACGGCGAGATTATGATGGTTATGGACACATTCCACTTGACGGTGACTGATTTGATCGCTGTGGTAGCTAATAATACAGTTTCCAAATGACGGACTCCTGGTGTCAGTTTAGCAACTTGAAGAATTATTGAGAGTTTGATTACCAAATGTTAGATTACACGCCAAAAAAATTTTTCTGCTTCCAACAGAATATTTTTTTTCTGCAATGCAATTTAGCGTCAAATAAGTGTCATCAATTCCTGCAAGTCGTCGATCTAGTTTTAACATTTTATGCAACCGCATAGGTTATCAATTTCCACTATTATTTAAGAAACATATCCTGCCAAATGTATGGCAAGGCTGAAACAAACGAATTGAAGTATTATGTCGGAAAGTGTACATCATTGGAAAAAATTGCCGTTGTTTGTGAAACAACGTTTAAATATGAGCAAACTCAATCCTATTAATTCAAACAATTATTACTTAACATACTGAGCCATTGCAATTGTTCAATAACCAACTGCTTTTGTAATGAAGATGGAATGGTCAGTACTTTGGCACCATGCTTAGGCTTGCATTATTACACTTTTTGTATGAAGAAACAAACCTTCTACTGAGTATGTATTTTCCATTTTAGAAACTTCTTTCACATAGTGAAATGATGAATCTATTTTTTAACATTTAGCTAAAAAGTAATATATCCAGCGTTGCGTTTACAGTCAGAACGTCAGCTGGTTAAATGACACAATTTTTGCATAAGAACCGATTGAGACGTTGTTGCTTCAGTACATTGTCGTTATTTGAACAACTCCTATCGATTTTTGTGAATCAAAATTGATTAAATCTTTTGAAATTTTAATCGCACGGTTCTGAATAAAACTACGGAATTAAAAACTCAATTTTACCTACAAGACGTAAGGTTGTAATCGGCTTGGCTCTATCTTCTATTTTAAAACTTTGAGTGCTACTTAAATGGAGAATTAGAAAAGAAATCATTTTTCCTGATATGACGTTCCGGATTCCGGGGAAAAGTCATTACAAAAATCATTGATGTACCAACTGGTATAATAAGCAATTTTAAACTGTGCACAAAATGCTGCATTTCTTGACAGTTTTTAGCAAATCATGAAGCAGGGAATCGGATGTTTGTATCATGTTGACCATGATTTAAAGTATATAATTAAACTTGAAGAAAATTACTTGTGACAATAAATCAGAAATTTTGTCATCAAACGTTTTACAAATGGAAGCCCAGCTTAGAAATGAAGAGTGTACTGTTTCTGAAAACCTCGTCAACTTTGTTCATTCAATTTCGTCTTCAGGTTGAGGTAAAAGTAAAGTAGCATCACATCAGGTTATCATTGAATGCTTAAGTGTGTTTCAAATGTTGCAAAACTGAATGAATGGAAAATTTAGGGCATCGAAATCCCAAGATTTTTAAACTTAATTGATTATTTGTACTATGTTTCACATCATTGTTTCCAATAGTGCTTTTTTGCACCTAATAAATTTCCACTTTTCATTTGCAGTGAAATTTGAAAACTTGATGATTACAGCTACTGACTGCTTTCGATTTGTGACATGGCATTGCTGCTTTGTTCATTGCTGTAAAAAAATCTATCCATTGTTGAGATTCCCTTGTAAGATAACATGGGAACGTCAGTTAATTGAACTACATAATTTCCACTGATTTTCAATGTGAACCCCCTGGGGTTTTGTTACTTCTGAACATTATCACTGATTGGACAGCCGCCAATTGATTTGTTTGAATCAACACTGATTAAATTTTCGTGTCTTTTTACAGTTAAAATTTCATTCGCATGGCTATGAATGATTTTTAACTGTAGTGCACAAGGTTGTAATAGCATTCGTGAGGTTCAAGGCGTAATAGAAGATTCCTTCCACGAATTTTTACCAGCTTAACTTTCAAAATTCAGAAGGTCACTTGAATTCGTTATTACAATACTAGATGGACGTAGATATTGCAGAACTAGCGCATGAATAATTCAAGCTTAAAAGAAATACTACTTTTATTTGGTTTGACCAGAAGCTTCCTTATATCACCTGAAAGCGTCAGTTGTCAAATGAAAACGGCTTATGTGATGAGCAGTATTTCTCTAACGTGTGACATAAACTATTTCAATAAGGTTTTGGAACACAACAATAAACGCAACACGGAGCATATTTTTGCGGCGTTACAAGGCCCATCTACAACGGAAATTCCTTTTTCGCAGCGATTCACGTTTTGGGTTGTGGCTCCAGTTGCGAATTTATTTTAACTTCTGTCAATTACAAACCAATTCAAGGCAAATTGTCAGTCTTAGTTTACTATGCAGAATCAAGGACTTATTTTGCGAACAAAAACGCTCTAATCTTAAGTTCTCAGTTATTAATGTAAAGTAACGTGAGAATATATCATTGTTCAAATCCGGAAAGTAAAATTCGTCTAACAAAAGCAAAGGCAAATGTATGCCGTAGCTTGTCCGTGTTTTGTATAGTTGTACGAACGATCATTGAAGTCTTTTATAAAATGGTTAATTACGTGAAAAATCGTTTAAAATCTGTTATAGCCTAATTCTCCTTTTAGGATAACGATTGTACTTAGGAAACTAAAGTTTTTTGTTAAAAATGTTTACTATGGTCGCATTACAAGACAAGAGGTATAAACTATAAAATATAAATACATTAAGAGCTAAGTTAATTTATTTCTAAGAATTCTGAGAGTTGGGGTATGTGAGACTGCATGATATCTTTGTATTGTATCGTACTTAAATGTTTTATGGCTCTGCAGTTGTGATTCTTCATAACTTTCAAAAAAGCCATGTCATTAGTTTTTTGTTACTACTTAAGGTAATGCGAAATGTGATATGAACAATGTAGTGTTGTGTCAACAATTTGGTAATATCTGATTTTATAAGTATTTTAATTTGTAATTCATCTAACAACGGTAGCAATATTATAATATGTTCCACAATGTATCACAAACATTGCAGTAATCTGTTTCTACCTGTTCGATTTTTGTCTAATAATAGTTTTAGATTTTCTCTACCTAAAAATAATCAGTATAACTGTAGAACAAATTGGGTATTAAGTCTCAATATTATTTTACTGAATAAAATAGCATAATTTGTGGTTAAAGAAAAATAACATTCTACGATAGGTTTTGAAGTTTAACGATTTATTGGACAAGCAATTATTGCTGATAATATTTGATATTGACTAAGCTGAATTAAAATGAAACGAATTTAAAAAATGAAAACCAGAACATAAAACTCATTTACTACACACACAATGTTTGCAGCAAATTACTGCTTTGCGTTTGCATCATGTTTCTCTTCAATTTTGCATGCAATATATATGTTTTCATTATCAATATCATCTTCCTTGCATAAGCTTAACGTATATTAGAAGTAGAAACCTTTGGATTGAAATTAAATTCTATTTTCATATTTATCCATCCGTTTTAAGCCAATGGCAATACCATATAAAAACTATAACGATTGTATAATAAAAATGCAATTTTACGCAGGGAAATGCATAAGCGCAATATGTTTTATTAAACCATTGTCAGTTATATAAGCAACATCTTGAGTTCCCCGTGTATTGCGTCGTTGCATACTTTTTCAAACGTTCTCAACTGGAACTTGTGTCTAGTGTTCATTTCGGTGCATAATTTTGTAACTATTGAATCTGCATTTATGTATGAACGTTTGACACAAATTCCAAAAAATATCGATGGCCGCATTATTTTCTAGCAGGTTTTAAGAGTCCTCGCCTTTTCTGTCCATACTTGTGTGGTCATCATTACCAACAATACAATGGTCATGACCAACACACTGTGTGGACTGGCAATATGGAAAGAATATCCGCAAACGAGATATATTCTGCCACATAAAACACACAGAAAAGGAAACTTATGCAACAAGGCACTCGTACATTTTCCTTGCTTTTGGTAACTTTGTATGCTCCTTTCAGACGCCTGTTGAGTATTTTGGAAGCATTCAAAGCAGGATTGTTACGTGCGAAAATTTACCAAATTCTGTCTGACTTCTTTGTTGAGACTACCACTACAAATAGCTGAACTAATTATCAATCATTTGAAAGAAAGCAAGCCACTCACCTAGGCATCCTGAAATAGAATGAAAAGCGGAATATTGCTGTTCAACTAAATTTCTCACCGTCATTCATCCTCACCAGAGATGATCGCAATGAAAATGCGACAAATAAATAAAACAAGTATTTTTAATCAATGTAAAACAGACTTAAGGAAAGTGTATCTTAAGTTCTTGATTACGAACCACTTTTGGGTTTAGCTTGCAATCACTACGCAGTGTCAATGCCAAGCGTGTCGCAGAAAATATACCTCAAGATATCCCGAGGATTGCATCATCATCATCAGTCTGTAAAAGGTAGCAGCCAAAGTTAAAGTTTCCATTAACGCTGAATCATGAACGAATTACTTTGTTGAACCAAGTTGTTTTAAATGAAAATTTTGTTCAATTTCAAATCTAATTTCAAATCAAAGTTAGTTGTGTTTTTACACAAGCACGTAATAAACCCTTTTTTTAGGTTTACTCCAAAAGATTAGTTAATTCTTCGTCGGAGTACGGGATCAAATCAAACAGCAAAAATGGGGTTAGGCTACCTGAAACCACATCCAACAATCGAATAAATATGTGTCGCTTAAAAATTGGTTGGAAGAAACCAAGAAGTTCTTTTTAATTACATAATCATGAAGCACCCAGTATCAGAATTTTTGGTTATTTTGCTTAGCGTCATGTGCAATTGTCATACAAAAAATGTCCATTGTCTCCCATTTTTCCTCATATAAATGTATATTAAGAGTTAGTTCTTCTAAACGTGATTCCGTTAGGCAAATAATTGCAAATCCCTTGTGCAATTCCCAACCAAGTTCGAAAGCTCAGCAAAGCTTTTACGAGTAAGAGCAGAGAAGGAACAGTGGCATGTTAATATAAAATCAATTAAATTTGTCACATTGCCCCCGCAGCACAAGTAATTTGGCCAGTTTCATTGTTCGTCAGTACAGGTACCTCCTGCGACAGTGCGGGACTTCTCTGACATGAGAACCTAACACAGTTCCGATCCAACACCTCCATATAACGACATGCGACGGCAGGTGGATCTCTTAGAATCGCCATTCTCTTCTCACTCTTCTTATGGAAACCAGACAAATTGGCAGACCGCTACCGTCCCGTCAAATAGGAACCAATTAGTACCTGATCGCGCTGCGCATCTTTCTGGTTCTGCTGGAGTGAAATCGTCCGGCTCAGAACTAAATGGCAGAACTTATGCTTATTTTCTTATAGCAGGCCTACAATCTGCTCAAGGCTGCCACAAATGCAATATGCGACGCCTACGCGCTTCTCGGCTATACCGTGACTCGATCACGATCGCATGCAGACTCATGAAAAGCTCTAAAGCCCACAGATCTGGATCCGAAATGTTCTCTCTACCATTTTTCTGCACAAGTTCACCTGGGAGTTACACACTCTCCTTCGCTGTCGATCCTCTCATGCTGTTTTGAAACATCAGCCATCAACTGTAGTCATCGCGCGCTTTAGCCTTGGCATAGCTGAAGCTAGTCCTGCACCAACCCTGGGGTTTTGCTCGACCGTTTGCTTCGTCCTACTTGAAACGAAGAGTTAACATACCTTTCTGCCTCACGTAGCAGTGCATGAACATCGTACAGAACATTCCCATCTAAACTCCAGATTTTCTCAAGAAGAATGGAGATACTTTTGTTTTCTAACTTGTGTCCTGGAGTTGTACTCTCGCCGGTCGACTGCTGGTGTATGCGATAGTTTTTTGCTGTAGGCAACTGAAAGCACAAACACTTCGTATCTTCGTTCCACCCACACATTTTGGGTACGAAACCCATCTTGGTGTTTGCGTACGTACTGTCTTCCATTTTCATGTGTGTCAAAGTTGTCAGCGAAGTACTCTTTAAAAAAAGACGTCGTTTCGATACGTGCACTGCTACAGACGATGCCCCGCTGAAAGCTTTGTGCATGACTGATCATGTGCTACGTCGAATGAACAGGCAATGTTACATCTCCAATCTGTGATTATATCTCCCTCGTATTCAGCGTCCATCTTTCATGCGCTAATTCCCTCAAATCACGCTGAAAATGAAACAGTCAAATGAATTTGACACTATCCTTCCAGCTCCCACAACACTAAACCCCACTTTACCTTTACGTATTTCTGAGATGCAGCCAGAGGTGATATTCAATGAAGATTAAGCGTATGCCGGTTGTGTAACATCAGGTAGCCCACTCTGTCTGTCATGTATACCCTACGTATTTCATTTTGAAGAATGACGAACGTATTTTATATCGGTTTCATCATTTGTGTACGTGCTTGAAGAGCAGAATGTTACCCTCATCTCATTTCGCGACTAGCATCTGATCCAAGTCATGTAGGCTGTATGGTCTGTTGCTTCGCTATAGAGCGGAGGTTCAGCACTCAGAATGGAGTTGGCTGCAGCGTTGCCTTTTTTGGACGCGGTGTGGGCTTCACTGCTAAGCTGAGCTGTAAATCAGGTCTTAAGTTCACCCAAGTAGAAGTTCGGCAGGATAGAGTGCTGCTACTCAGAAAGGGGAGATATTTTGCCTTCTCTATAGCTGTGTGTCGGCAGGTTTATTGCACTGTCAGCACCCTTCGTCCGTCATATATGCATGAAAATTACCAGGCGTTCACATTTACTACAACCATCCGACCACATTTATCAGACGATAGTACCATTTCTCGACTGTTTACTTGACTTTTGGCGCAGGTTCGTCACCGAACGAAAAGCAAGCGCTGAGCGGCGCTACGTTCTCCTCATGTTCATCAGTCAACAAGTTCTGCAGAACAAACTACTATCATTCTCCTCGGAACACATCTTCCCTACAATTTTTGTGACACATTTTTGGGCAACATACCCGTGACTGTGCGTTTTCGAACTAGTTGTCGTGACGGAATGTCTACATGAGAACTTTGCCCTTTTTTCCCAAATGTTGCAGAGAATGTGAACTGCATTTGCGCAAGGAACAGAAGTTCTCATTTTAAATTATGTTTTCTAGGTTACCCACAATACAAATATATCAACCTCAGCTGGTTTTCTTGCTTCAACAAATTCATTTCGGCTTCTCCGGAAAATGACTTGCAAAGTCCCTGCACTATCTTCTCAGAACTCGCCAATTCACACAAAAGAAACTTCGCGTCGATCAAACTTTTGAAGCGGAACGTTTGTACTTCTGCTCTCTCCTAGCATACCAATGCCCAAAATCGACATGACCTTGAAATTTTAAGTTCCGCATCCACTAGGCGTCTGGGAGAGCCCCGGGAGTCCTGCGGAACTACAACACGCTGCCAAGGCTAACGGAGTGTAACTCTAGAGATATCCACGCTCTGTTTGTGGAACTCCAAGCAAGGGTCTCAATGCCTGGACTATGTAAGCAAAGTCTTCGAATTCCCTTTGTCCACAGACTTACAATGACAACAATACTTCAAACATACAAATAGAGTATTTACTGATTTTGAATCGGCTGGGTCACCCGAAGACAATAATGATAAATAGATGGGAGAATGGATTGCTATTTCAGTAAGCTGAAGTGTCGTACGTATTATTATCGAATCATGCAAAAGTCTCTGTGTATCATGGGTGGTAAGGAGAGGACCAGAGCGTTCTTTTCAAATTTTGCTTTCAAACGAAGCCAGCATATATTTTTTCCTACATGGAACTACAATGTAGGACAGATAGATACCACAATCTTTTGTAGCGACAACAGGATTTGTAAATAAGTAAAATCTTTCCTTTTGGTATGCATATCTGTTCCAGCCTACAACCGAACATATGCCGATCTTCCTTGCCAAAAAGGGTTTTGTATTGGAAAACACAAGTGAGTATGTAGCTATGACATGAAAATCACAAAGGAAAAGCCATTTAAAAAATGAATTTACCCCGAAAGGAATGTTGAACCTATTATCCAATCATTGTTCATACAAAGCATAATATCTATTTTACATGGCTGATCTCCTTCCACGCCAAAAGGTCGTAGTGATATTGTCTTCCTTTGAAACCTCAGGCAGAAAAAGTGCGCATGACTATTATAAATTGTATTCGAGAGAAGGGTTTGTAAAAATCTGTAAAATGGTCATAAATATTCGCATAAAATCCAGGACCATGTTCAAGACAGGAAGGGGACACTTGGTTTCGACTCTCAAAAACAACCTTCTTCCTGCTATGCAAAGAAAACATCATTATAATAATATTCACCATCCACACATTGAGGGGCGGGTATCAGCCACCGTACATCATTTTTAGCTCAGTTTGATACCAGAAAGAGAAGCTGAAAGTACATCTCTCGTTTGTTTTCAAAGTTAAAAAAGCCAAAAATGATTTCTTGAGAACGTTTCTTGGTAAATTACTATTAAGTAGTTTCATAAGCGCATTTTAAGTTGCTTTCCGAATCTGAAGAAATATTTGAAGAGATGAGAGCCATGTTTGGGATCCGGCAAGCATAAGGGTTTCAGGTTTTACGAAGTTGGTTCTACAATGTACGCATAACCTGAATTTTCACCATTTGCTGTAACAAATTGCTTTTGAATTCTCCTAGGACTAGGATGCAGAGAGCCTGCAAGATATTCGTAACGTTTGTTGTTCACTCTTGTAAGCCAAACAACCACTTTTCCTCTTGCCCCAATACAGTATTAGGTAGGGTATTGCTAAAATTAAAGTTTTTGCAGCGTTATAAGCACGTTATCACGGCTGGTCAAAAAAATTTTTAATTTTTAAATACCTAATCGTGCAATCCACTTACATTTACTTCCTGTAGGGCAACTCCTATCCCAAAAGTGTAGCACACGCAAAAATTGAACCAAAGAGAATCCATTCATTATGCGGGGGTGCCTACGCAGTCTCTCCGAAACTGGGACGGCTGCAATGCAACGAAACAAAAGTGATGACCGCCGATCATCAGTAATCAGCAACACCAACACTTGTGAAATCAGAAAGGTTCGGATTTATTTTTTACAGATTAATTATTAAAATCATTGTACTTCCTCGGATTTATAAAATTTCACTCATAAAAACTAGCATTTTGGAAGGCTACAATCATATTTTTTAAAGCTGAGGTGGTAGACCAGTCCTGAACAGATTAAATGGTAATGCATTGTAGGTAGCTGTAGGTATGTGAATAGGTAGGGGTAAAGTGAGAGTTGTATTTATAAACAAAGTAACTGTGAACGAGATAACAAATATCAGAAAGACGTTTTAGAAGTTGAGAGTGCAATAATTTTTGCACAATACTAGCGAAGCTAGTTTTTAATCAAATCATTTTAGTTAAATCCCATTTTTTCATTTCCATCGTGGTGAGCACCAACAATCTTCATTTTTTAGAACAGCCAATAATTAGTCTCATTTATCCTATCCTCACACAATAATTTACAGAATAAACCTTACAAAATTTGCAGAAGAACAAAGAATACAGAATGTTTCGTACTATGGGATTGGAATGGAAATGGAGAGGCATTGGGGCTCACCCGTTGACTCTGCAAAAAATAGTCAGGGTATTACTCTCACTATTTTACCACGAAACGAAGGTTCAATGGAGAAATGATAAAAATGCAAAAGTGAGTTTAGAAGCCAGAGGCTCAGAAATAATATTGTCACGTTGTCACGTACTTATGGTTCAACCACCTACAAAAATGAAATACCCAAGTGGATTTTGAACCATAACTTTGCTCAATATTTTATCGCATGGAGATATGCTCCAACTCCTGTTCAGGTATTGTCCCGTACTAAAACAGCGGAGGAAGTTACACCATGCCTTTGTGTTTGTATTGAGAGAAGGCGAGTATGTAAAAGAAAACAGTAAATAAAAATGGACATAAATTTAAGCATACAATTCGGCTTGCTCAACACAAGATGAGAACATCCTTACACTTGTAATGCAAAGAAAACACCGACATATTTTTTGCTAGTCACATCCAACAATCACAGGAAATACGGCCAAATTGCCAACTTAATGTCCAAATTGGCGACTTTATTGCCGTAGTGACTACCGTTTTTATGCAGATAGGTATTGTAAAACACCTTCCTTCACAAAACTGACATTTACCCATAACCAAATAGACTCTCGTAGGTGCGTACACATGCAATTTGAGGTGCTGAATTGGATGGCAATATCCGTTTTAGGTTTGATTGAACCGTTTAAAAATGATACCCTACATATCTAATATGATTTTTGGCAATACCTCTCTATATAAAAAGGTAGCCACTGCGTGATAAAGTAGCCAATTTGGCCATGTTTCCTGCAACTGTTCACACATTGAGGGAGTAGCCCACCAAATTTCCTCGTTTTACACTGTTTTTACCAAAAAAAAGCTGATCCCTTCACTCATTCATTTTCCAAGCTCAAAATGGATAGTTGATTTGTTGAGTAATACAGTTTACTTTATCCTTTAAAAGTTGTTACTTCAATTACTGTTAAATGGTCTCTTAAGGGTTTTGAATTAGCTGTCGTTGTATTTAAATTTGAATAATTTATGCTAGTTTTCATTTTGAAATTATGTTCCCCGTCATCACAACCGTATTTCACTATTGTTTTTTTCTGGTAAAATCCTTTTGGTTTCTTCAGGACAGAATTACACAGTTCTACACAGTGCATGGACACAACCAGAGAACCAAAACGAACAATGTATTAGTTTTGTTTGTACTGGTAGCCATAAAACATTTTTCCATTAACTTTAAATAATATTAAATTGATATTTAAAATTAATGTTATCATGGTGTCAATTTGAAATGAATTTATGTGTGCAGCGTTAAAGGAAAAATCATTAATTTACCTCTTGCAGGAACGTAATCCAAAATCTGCCGAAAACAATTGAAACGGATAATCATCATACTCATCTGGTCTTTGGGATCAGTTACGGCTGTAATGCAACCGCAAAGTGACGGAGATGACAAACACTAGCAAACCAAACTCGTGGACGGATTTAATAAGGTTCGAATTAACTTTCCACATAATAATAATGATCAGGCCTTCTGCAATCTATCAAATTGTGCTTATTATAAATAGCCTGAAGATATTTCAGGATTGGCTACTACATATTCCGTGTTAACGATAATTTCTTTACAAACCAAGGAATATAATGTGATTGAGTATTCAAAAGTTTGTGAATTGAATTGATAAAAAAGTCAACCGAGAAAAAGTCACAGATCAACATGTCATTTTAATTGATAATCTCTGACAAGACACATATGACAATCCAAAGTGATTCACTGGTAATTTTAATTATATGGCAATTGGGAGGTGATTTACCAAGTGTTGACGAACTTGGTTAGCACCAGGTCCCCAAGATTTGGGACAGAAAATACTCAAAAAAGAAAATTCGGCGAAATAATTAAAGAATCAAACACCAGCAGATAGAGTATTACCATAATTCGGAACAGAAAATAATTTAAAAAAGAAATTTGGACGAAATAATTAAATGTATCACAACAACTAGAATTTCCCCATACTTTCTGCCCCAAATGTTTGCGTCCACGAAATACATTTTTGTAAATCACCTTCCAATTGCCATATAAATTACCATTACCAGTGAAATCACTTTGGGACAATCCACTTGCAATGTAGTCCAAAAAAACAACGCAACCGAAGCATTATCATAATTGAAGGAAATTTTTGTCCTTCTGTATGCATATCATTTATTGATAAGCCCATTCTATATTGGAACATTAACTTAAAATTTGTGAAACTTGTTTTTGTGAAAGAACGAGAAGTGTTGTCCAAATCGATGCATATTTTTTGAAACATTAGTTTGTACTCTAGCGTCATCATCATCATGTTTCAGTTTTCAAAAAAAATATCTAAGGCAAAGTTCTGATGAGTGACCGTCACCATCCAAATGGTTTGCAATTAAACAGGGGGTAGTAAACACAAAAGAGTATACATCATGAGAAATACGTGCATCGCCAAAACAGGCAGATCGTGAAAAATGGGAAAACCAAGTGGTTTCTGAACTATAACCTTTTTTTTAATATTGCTAGTTTATATTAAGCCGTTTCATTGAAGTTTTTGAAACATGCTTCAAAGTACAACATCAGTTTTTAATGCATTTTAACAATACACTATGATGCATGACGGCTACTTATTCTCGAAATACATTTTGGAGAAAAAAATTCGACGTGCCCATATGTGATCGAAATGCAGTTTTTCTAGAGTAAAAAATTGTGAAAAATTCAATAAGATTACTTTCGATGTCCAAAATGTACCAATTGTTAACTATTTATACAAAAGCATGCCGGGACCCCAATTTTAGTAGTTTTACCGCAGTATCTTTGTCATAACTTCTGTAATATCTGGGTCCCCCTGTTCTGTGAAAACATTCAATCAAATGAGAGTGTTGTGAGCATTTTCATCTATAAATTGTAGAAATACACCTGCGCAAACTTACATGCACAACATTTAAGTTTTTTGAAATCTCGACTCTGTCAATTTTTTAGGTTCCTCAATTTCAGCTGTAAGGCATGCATGATTCCTGAAATTGTTCCTAACATTGTTAAAACGTCATGTACTAATATTTTAAAGCAAAATACCAGCATGAACATTTGAAATGGACGGTTTTTGAATTTTGCTTAAACAGTTTGGCAATATTGAAACCTTTGCCGTTTGAGTTTGCGCAGGTGTATTTCTATATTTTTTAAGCAAAATGTTCCAAGAACTTTATTTGATAGATGGGTATCTCAGAACTGGGGGACGACGATTTGCATTGCGTGCGGAAAGATATTGTGGAAGAAGGGAAATGGCGATTCAGGCGTGAACTTTGAGAGGATAGCTTAAAATTGTACATTTTGGAGTTCCAAAAATAGTCTTATCGGCTTTTTCGGATTTTCTACCTAGAAAAATGAATTGTGATCATAAATGATATCTGGATCGATTTTAAATATTTTTGTCACTCTCCATGTAAAATTGTATTTCGAGAATAAGTAGCCTTCATGCATCATAGTGCAATAGGCGACTGATTTGGAATAAGAATCGCAAGTTCTTATTTTGAAATCATGTTTGGGGGTAACACAAATGTCCTTTGACCAAATGTCCAAAATTTTATTTTATTTTTGCCGGGTACGTTACCATAGTTCTTCACATTCCATGGTCCATAGCCAAATGGAGCCTGTAACTGTAGCTGCATTTGCGTTGATTATCAGAAACGTTTTTCTTACGGGCAATAATATTCAATAAGTAATGAAATTTATCATTATAAATTATCATTGTTCTCAATTAGTAAAAATATAGCAATTTTGAATTGAAATTTATTTTTTATTCGCAGGAACGTAATTCAAAAGTCCAAACAAAACCCGTGAAACCCAATCGTCATCATACTTATTCACTCTCCAATAGCTAGGACGGTAGCAATGCAACAACAAAGTGGCGGCGACTGATACCAGTTGCACTGGAGTGCAGTTGAAACCGTGGAGTGGGGCTGGATAAAATAAGGTTCTGAATAACTTTTTGCAGAAAAATGATTGACATATTACTGACAGTCAATCAGATAAGAGTATCGTCTATCTAATGGTACTTTAAGAAATACTTAGCTAATGATATGTGGTGTTTGCTACGTACATGTAAACTATTTTAAGGTTGAAGTTAAGTTATTAAGTCACTCATCACTCATGTACACATGAAAGGATATTGACTATGTAGTTTCTAATATAATGGTGTACAATGAGTATCGCATTATCAAACAGGTAACTATTTATGAAATATAGTTACGGCTCTTCCTTTCTGCCGGTTTGCACCCACATATTTTCTGTTTTTTTTAAACTACGCAATCCATCTACGACGACTAGCTTAACATTACAAGATGTATTTAAAATGTTGGCAAAACAAAAAGTATTCAGTTTTAAAAAATCTTATTGCTCTTACAAGCCCTTCAACGGAGGTCTTCACAATGTATTAAATGCTCATTATGAACTTAACAAATTCCGTTGGATTGGAAACTAGTTAGAAGCTAAACACTTCTATGATAAGGTGGAACGTATGGTTACATATTGAGAGAATAATAGTTCAACCAAAATGAGCTGATAATTCAGTATATAAATATTATAGTGATATTAGTTATAATGCTGCTGTAAATCATTTTCGACTTGTTTAGAAAATTGATAGCCTCCTTCACTACAAACAGTTTGAGATGCATTCAAACCTACGGTGAAATTATTAAATTCACTATTAGAATTATTTGATTATTAGGCGTAGCTAACAATAGCAAAGCATTAGTTTATCTTATAGTAATGTAAAAAGGACTATTTATTGTGTTTAAAATGATAACTGGAAATATTGCGATAGATTTAGTTTGCCAATTGAGCATGTATTTTCTTATAAGAGAAGATCGAATCGGGAGAGAGTGTAATTTGGTTGGCGTTGCTTTGCTAGCAGAACTCTTTCTCTCCCTCGACAATCATCATCATGATCGCTGAGCTAAATGCAGGTTCATAAGAATGGGCTCGGATGAGCATGAACACAACGGCATTCCAAGTACAATACAAAAGTAAGTTGTGTTAATGCCTAATTACATGATGGATTCAACATATGTTCTCGGTGCTTGTTAATCTTAGCCGCATGGCTTTAACGTCTTATAGTGGGTAATTGTAGGTGTTTGATAAGACATGTAATATTTCCAATTGAAACAGAGCAAAATTTTGTCACTTCCGGAATGTGATGTTCCATATGAATTTCTTCTCAAGCCCTAGACGGTGAATATGTCTCAAACGTTATCATTTTCTGCACCAATTAAGCAATGTTCATACGTTTGTAACTAATAACTAGCCGGGATTTTTACTGGAAAATAGTTTCATAGATTAATTTAGTATTCGTTTTTAGGTAATTCACAAAAATAGTTAATATAATCACATAGGGGCCGTCCATTTCAAACGTAACGCTAAAATTGGCGATTTTCAGGGCACCCACCCACCCTTGTAACGCTTGTGTCACGCTAGGCCTGATCCCACCCACCCACTAAATAAATGCTTCTATATTAGAGTTTGCATTTGGTTGGACTCCTGTTTTTTCGGCCGCTGAAAATGACGTGGATCTTAATTATTTGTGGGGTTCAGGACAATTAAAATTTATTGGGTTGTCCCAGCAAGTCTCATCAGTTCTGGATTATTGGTTATATTGTGTTGGGTGGCTTTGGTTTTTATTATAAAATGTAATAAACTGTATGATTGCTATATTTTCATTTTGCCACTTTTCTAGTTCGAATTCATTAGAGTACTTGAAACGATACACGTCTCAGAGTTATTTTATATTAGCAGAATGAAATGGCTCTTGTATCTTATGTATGTGTGTGTATGTAATGTATCTTGATTCTGCTTTTACAAAGCTTAATTCATTTATGAGTTGAACTCCACTAATATTTTGTATATACATAATATCTGTAATACAACTTTTAAATTAATAATAAAATTAGGTGTTACATCTTTTGCGGCCGACAAAACAGGAGTCAACCAAATGCAAACTCTAATATAGAAAGCATTTTATTTAGTTCTTTGTCTTTCAACGAAAGCAACTTTTGCGATTCACTGGTTTGGGTCTTTTTCATGGCTCCTGCTGTTATCTTTAGTTATATATACTATATTTAAACTGCCACGATTGATTATGGAAAGAATCTTTTGTAGGAATAACTTACATCGTAGTAAATCCGACTACTTTTCTAGTACGTATATTTGTATCAACACATATGTAGTACAAGTCATTAAGTCATGCTTCGTTTTTCTTCAGTACAATCCAATATATCATTGTTGTTGCTAATATGAAAGCTAGTAGAACACACATTGAGTTGCTCTGCACTTTATACTAAACGAAGCATGACTTAATGACTTGTACTACATATGTGTTGATACAAATATACGTACTAGAAAAGTAGTTGGATTTACTACTATTTAAGTTATTCCTACAAAAGATGACTTTGCATAATCATAATCAATCGTGGCAGTTTTAAATATAGTATATATAACTAAAGATAACAGCAGGAGCCATGAAAAAAGACCCAAACCAGTGAATCGCAAAAAGTTGCTTTCGTTGAAAGACAAAGAACTAAATAAATGCTTTCTATATTAGAGTTTGCATTTGGTTGACTCCTGTTTTGTCGGCCGCAGAAGATGTAACACCTAATTTTATTATTAATTTAAAAGTTGTATTACAGATATTATGTATATACAAATATATGTGGAGTTCAACTCATAAATGAATTAAGCTTTGTAAAAGCAGAATCAAGATACATTACATACACACACATATAAGATACAAGAGCCATTTCATTCTGCTAATATAAAATAACTCTGAGACGTGTATCGTTTCAAGTACTCTAATGAATTCGAACTAGAAAAGTGGCAAAATGAAAATATAGCAATCATACAGTTTATTACATTTTATAATAAAAACCAAAGCCACCCAACACAATATAACCCAATAATCCAGAACTGATGAGACTTGCTGGGACAACCCAATAAATTTTAATTGTCCTGAACCCACAAATAATTAAGATCCACGTCATTTTCAGCGGCGAAAAAACACAGGAGTCAACCAAATGCAAACTCTAATATAGAAAGCATTTATTTAGTTCTTTGTCATGCGGCCGTTTTGCTTTCAACGAAAGCAACCTTTTTGCGATTCACTGGTTACCTTTATGGTGGAGCCAACATTGTTTGGTAATGTTTGGTAAAAAATTCAGAACATAAAATGCTCATATTTTTACCATTCGTATAATATTTTATTTTACCTGTATGCCTGTATAAAGCTACTAAATGTTACCCGTGTCGCATTCTCGTTTACTATGAAAAATTCAGTAATCCTTAAATGTTCATTATACCAAAGAAGCAAGATGAATTCCGGGTATTTCGTGATACAAACAAAAGGATTTGAGGGCAGCAGAACATGAACGGGAAAGTGGTTCCTTTTCGTGGTATTTTTGATACTTTGACTCCTAATGTACATATTGCACGACACTCACAGTTTCCGGGATGCAAAGATTTATAGAAGGGTTTTTCTGGAACCCTGCTGATATTACCGTTTGGGTATTTTTTACTTGAGGTTTTTAAAAGGCTGTCACATGTTTTTATTAAGTGTGCGTCAGTCATGAGGAAAGAGTGGAACCCTTCAGACACAGGTGAGTGAAATGTAAAGGATTCAATTGAAACGTTTGAGCAGGATACGCCAACTGCGTAGAAGTGGGCAACAAACCAAATCATGAAAAAATTACTGTTCGCGTCAATTGGTTTTAACAATGTATTAAATATCCCAGAGCTGGAATAGTTAAGCGAATTAAACTGACGTTGTGAAAAACAGGTTTATCTTACAGAACTTTTATATATAATCTAACGCAACGGGACCAAATTTGTAGTTATATTATTTTGTTGCTTGTCTCTAATGCCACAATGTCGTAATTTGATTCAGGTTGTGACACAGGGTTAAAATGAAACGGCCTTGCAAATCCGTCCAATTTCACTGAAACAACTGTTTGGAATATCAAATCTTGTGAGAAATCCGATGAATCCAACGTAAAAGCTGAGAAATGTTGTCATTTTGTAGTAGAGTAGGTGAATGCGAAAGCACTTTTTGAATTTAGGGGTGTTTTGCTAAATGTTTTCTGTGGGATTTTTGCAACAAGGTGCCGGCTGCCAAAAACGACACGATTCTTCAGGACCATTTTTGGAACAGAACGGGTATTCTCATTATACGGCACCTCGTTGCAGAACAATTCGGCTTGGTCTTGAATCCGATGAAAAATATTGCTCACGCAAGTGTCATACGCTATATTGGCTACAAAACAGTTGATTTCATGAGCAATTATGTGTTTTTCCTGAAAATTATATTTAGTTTAATGCTTCTAGTATAATATACGCAACAATTATGGACTATTTTAGATTTAAGAATTTTTGGATGTGTGAAAGTTCGTAGTTTTTAACAGTTTTCTGTCCAAATAGAATTGCTCTGCAACGAGGTGCCGGATAATGAGGATAGCTATTCTGTTCCAAAAATGGTCCTAAAAATCGGGTCGTTGTTGCCAGCCGGCACCTCGTTGCAGAACCCCTACAGAAAAACATTTAGCAAAAAACACCCCTAAATTCAAGGTGCTTTCGCATTCACCTAACTCTACTACAAAATGACAACATTTCTCAGCTTTTATGTTGGATTCATCGGATTTCTCACAAGATTTGATATTCCAAACAGTTGTTTCAGTGAAATTGAACGGATTTGCAAGGCCGTTTCATTTTAACCCTGTGTCACAACCTGAATCAAATTACGACATTGTGTAATGTTTATGGCATTACAAATACCTGCAACCTATTGAACGAACATGTCTTGAAGAACTTTTGAATTCAAGAAATTGAATTTGAACGTATGATTTTGTCTGCTTTGATGAAGGGCTGTTTCGGGTACCTTTCAGCTTCGACCTGTCTAGAAATGTTTAAATTTTTAGGCCTTTTAGAGCAAGGCATGGATTCAAAGTATAACTAGTAATTTGTCATTAATAATTATGTCCGAAACTGTCTTTCATCTAAATTTTTTGCTCCTATAAACCGTTTTAACGGTTAAAGAAGAGGAATGAAAATTCCGTTTCATGAAGCAGGATTAGTTACTTCCAATTACAATTTAACAAAATATAACAATCAAAGAGTGTACTTTTGTAATAACAAACTTGATAAAGTGCAAAATTAGGAAATTGCTAATTGGACAGTAACTAATCCTGCTTCATTGAAACGGAATTTCTTCCTCTTCTTAACGCTTTTAAAACGGTTTATAGGAGCAAAAAAATTTAGATGAAAGACAGGGTTTCGGCACATAATTATTAATGACAAATTACTAGTTATACTTTGAATCCATGCCTTTGCTCTAAAAGGCCTAAAAATTTAAACATTTCTAGACAGGTCGAAGCTGAAAGGTACCCGAAAACAGCCCTTCATCAAAGCAGACAAAATCATACGTTCAAATTCAATTTCTTGAATTCAAAAGTTCTTCAAGACATGTTCGTTCAATAGGTTGCAGGATTTGTAATGCATAAACATACACAATGTCGTAAATTTGATTCAGGTTGGACCACAGGTTAAAATGAAACGGCTTCAAATCGTTCAATTTCACTGAAACAACTTTTGGAATATCAAATCTTGTGAGAAATCCGATGAATCCCATAAAAAGCTGAGAAATGTTGTCATTTGTAGTAGAGTTAGGTGAATGCGAAGAGCACCTTGAATTTAGGGGTGGTTTTTTTGCTAAATGTTTTTCTGTAGGGGTTCTGCAACGAGGTGCCGGCTGGCCAACAACGACCCGATTATTTAGGACCATTTTGGAACAGAATAGCTATCCTCATTATCCGGCACCTCGTTGCAGAGCAATTTTCTATTTGGGACAGAAAAACTGTTAAAAACTACGAACTTTCACAACAGTCCAAAAATTCTTAATCTAAAATGTAGTCCATAATTGTTGCGTATATTATTATTACTAGAAGCATTAAACTAAATATAATTTTCAGGAAAAACACAATTTTGCTCATGAAATCAACTGTTTTGTAGGCCAAGTATAGCGTATGACACTTGCCGAGCCAATATTTTCATCGATTCAAGACCAAGCCGAATTGTTCTGCAACGAGGTGGCCGTATAATGAGAATACCGTCTGTTCAAAAATGGTCCTGAAGAATCGTGTCGTTTTTGGCAGCCGGCACCTTGTTGCAGAAATCCCACAGAAAAACATTTAGCAAAAACACCCCTAAATTCAAGGTGCTTTCGCTCACCTCAACTCTACTACAAAATGACAACATTTCTCAGCTTTTTAACGTTACGGGATTTCATCGGATTTCTTCACAAGATTTGATATTCAAACAGTTGCTTTCAGTGAAATTGGACGGATTGACAAGCGCCGTTTCATTTTAAACCTGTGTCACAACCGTGAATCAAATTACGAACATGGTGTGGCCATTAGAGACAAGCCCAACAAAATAATCATAACTACAAATTTGGTCCCGTTGCGTTAGATTATATATATAAAAGTTCTGATTAGATAAACCTGTTTTTCACAACGTCAGTTTAATTCGCTTAAACTATTCCAGCTCTGGCGATATTTAATACACTTGTTAAAACAATTGACGCGATAGTAATTTTCTCACGATTTGGTTTGTTGCCAACTTCTACGCAGTTGGTTTTTCCAGCTCAAACGTTTCAATTGAATCCTTTACATTTCACTCACCTGTGTCTGAAGGGTTCCACTCTTTTCCTCATGACTGACGCACACTTAATAAAAACATGTGACAAGCCTTTTAAAAACCTCAAGTAAAAAAATGCCCAAACGGTAATATCAGCAGGGTTCCAAGAAACCCCTTCTTTAATCTTTGCAATCTCGGAAACTGTGAGTGTCGTGCCAATATGTACATTAAGAGTCAAAGTATAAAAACTACCACGAAAAGGAACCACTTTCCCGTTCATGTTCTGCTGCCTTTAAATCTTTTTGTTTGTATCACGAAATACCCGGAATTCATCTTGCTTCTTTGGTATAATAAACATTAAGGATTACTGAATTTTTTATAGTAAACGAGAATGCGACACGGGTAACATTTAGTAGCTTTATACAGGCATACAGGGTAAAATAAAAATATATATCACGGAATGCCGTAAAAATATGAGCATTTTTATGCTATCTAATTATTTTACCAAACATTACCAAACAATGTGGCATCCACCATAAAGGTTAACCAGTGAATCGCAAAGGTTGCTTTCGTTGAAAGACAAAACGCCGACATGACAAAGAACTAAATAAATGCTTTCTATATTAGAGTTTGCATTTGGTTGACTCCTTTTTTTTCGGCCGCTGAAAATGACATGGATCTTAATTATTTGTGGGGTTCAGGACAATTAAAATTTTTTGGGTTCAGTTCTGGATTATTGGGTTATATTGTGTTGGGTGGCTTTGGTTTTTATTATAAAATGTAATAAACTGTATGATTGCTATATTTATATTTCCACTTTTCTAGTTCGAATTCATTAGAGTACTTGAAACGATACACGTCTCAGAGTTATTTTATATTAGCAGAATGAAATGGCTCTTGTGTCTTTATGTGTGTGTATGTAATGTATCTTGATTCTGCTTTTACAAAGCTTAATTCATTTATGAGTTGAACTCCACTAATATTTTGTATATACATAATATCTGTAATACACTTTTAAATTAATAATAAAATTAGGTGTTACATCTTCTGCGGCCGACAAAACAGGAGTCAACCAAATGCAAACTCTAATATAGAAAGCATTTATTTAGTTCTTTGTCATGCGGCCGTTTTGTCTTTCAACGAAAGCAACCTTTTTGCGATTCACTGGTTTGGGTCTTTTTTCATGGCTCCTGCTGTTATCTTTAGTTATATATACTATATTTAAACTGCCACGATTGATTATGATTATGCAAAGAAAGTCATCTTTTGTAGGAATAACTTAAATAGTAGTAAATCCAACTACTTTTCTAGTACGTATATTTGTGTCAACACATATGTAGTATAAGTCATTAAGTCATGCTTCGTTTTTCTTCAAATATATCATTTGTTGTTGCTAATATTGAAAGCTAGTAGAACACACATTAGTTGCTCTGCACTTTTATACTAAACGTAGTATGAGACAGGAGTCAGCAAGTGAAGGAATGCGTAACAGAGTCGTTAATTTTATATCTAGCATTTGAATTGGAAGTTGAGTATGGTCAAATATGCATGAAAATGAAGTATATATGTAGTTGCCTTCATGTACTACAGTCGTACACTGTGAAAATATTTGGTCATAATTTCCAAGTGTGGGTTAAAGATGGGTGAACAATTTTCTATAGTATGCCCGCTATAATGCTCAAATTATATGAATGCTACCTCATTTGTTGAAATTTTTCCCAGTCACCTGTCACAGCGGCTCAAACCCGCTTTCGTGGCCACATAGCTATGTAAAATGTACAGGTACCACTAGTATGTAAGAGCTGTCAAACTTTTCCATTGTGGATTTCAAGAATGCATAAACCTACAGATCTGATACTTATCTGTACTATGCTCATGTTTGTCAGGAAGAGGAAATGATCTGTTTTGAAGAGTTATTTTGAACCACTGATATTCCAGTGAGGCATGAACCCGATAGGTCAGCTTGTTTCCAAGCATTTTTCAATGTTTTGCCATTTATGTAATACTTGCAAATTTTTAGTCATAAAACTTGATACTAGATATTATGCAGAGCACTCTTCCTCATATATTGTTTTTCAGATGAAGTCTAGAATGTAAACCGTTTGCCGTCCTTGCATTTTTAAGCTAAAGACATGCAGTGTGATTCCATATCAGTCTTCAACTGACTGCCCATTTGGAACCAAGGGTTTCCAAATTGCGTGCAAATTGCAAATACTGTCATATCAACATGCGTAGCATGTTGATGCAATTTGGAAACCCTTGGTTCCAAATGGGCAGTCAGTTGAAGACTGATATGGAATGACCCTACATGTCTTTATCTTAAAAATGCAAGGACGGCTAAACGGTTTCACATCTAGACTTCATCTGAAAAACAATACATGAGGAAGGGTGCTCTGCATAATATCTAGTATCAAGTTTTATGACAAAAAAATTGGAAGTATTACATAAATGGCAAAACATTGAAAAATGCTTAGAAACAAGCTGACCTATCGGGTTCATACCTCACTGGAATATCAGTGGTTCAAAAAAACTCTTCAAGACAGATCATTTCCTCTTCTAGACAAACATGAGCATAGTACACATAAGTATCAGATCTGTAGGTTTATGCATTCTTGAAATCCACAATGGAAAAGTTTTACAGCTCTTACATACAATGGTACATATACATTTTACATTGCTATGTGGCCATGTAGGTGGGTTTGAGCCGCTGTGGCAGGTGACTGGGAAAAAATTTCAACAAATGAGGTAGCATTCATATAATTGAGCATTATAGCGGGCATACTATAAGAAAATTGTTCACCCATCTTTAACCCACTTTTTTAGGAAATTATTATGACCAAATATTTTCACACGTGACGACTGTAGTACATGAAGGCAACTACATATATACTTCATTTTCATGCATATTTGACCATACTAACTTCAAACTTCAAATGCTAGATATAAAATTAACGACTCTGTACGCATTCCTTCACTTGCTGACTCCTGTCCCACACTACGTTTAGTATAAAAGTGCAGAGCAACTAATGTGTGTTCTACTAGCTTTCAATATTAGCAACAACAAATGATATATTTGAAGAAAAACGAAGCATGACTTAATGACTTATACTACATATGTGTTGACACAATATACGATCACATACTACAAAAGTAGTTGGATTTACTACGATGTAAGTTATTCCTACAAAAGATTCTTTGCATAATCATAATCAATCGTGGCAGTTTAAATATAGTATATATAACTAAAGATAACAGCAGGGCCATGAAAAAAGACCCAAACCAGTGAATCGCAAAAAGGTTGCTTTCGTTGAAAGACAAAACGGCCACATGACAAAGAACTAAATAAATGCTTTCTATATTACAGTTTGCATTTGGTTGACTCCTGTTTTGTCGATGTAACAATTTTAAAAGTTGTATTACAGATATTATGTATATACAAAATATTAGTGAGTTCACTCATAAATGAATTAAGCTTTGTAAAAGCAGAATCAAGATACATTACATACACACACATAAGATACAAGAGCCATTTCATTCTGCTAATATAAAATAACTCTGAGACGTGTATCGTTTCAAGTACTCTAATGAATTCGAACTAGAAAAGTGGCAAAATGAAAATAATAGCAATCATACAGTTTATTACATTTTATAATAAAAACCAAAGCCTCCCAACACAATATAACCCAATAATCCAGAACTGATGAGACTTGCTGGGACAACCCAATAAATTTTAATTGTCCTGAACCCCACAAATAATTAAGATCCACGTCATTTTCAGCGGCCGAAAAAAACAGGAGTCAACCAAATGCAAACTGTAATATAGAAAGCATTTATTTAGTTCTTTGTCATGTGGCCGTTTTGTCTTTCAACGAAAGCAACCTTTTTTGCGATTGACTGGTTCTTGATGTGAATATTGTGAATTCCCTTTGACTCACTTCGTATTAAATACATTTCACTCAATTTAGTTACTTTCCACAGCTATAAAAAGACGTTTGAAGATGAACTGTGAATTGCAACAAAATCCTTGAATCGCAGGGCTTAAAATGTGGTTCAAATCCAATTCTAATGTCTTTCACTTCAATGGCAAATATGCGAGGGAGTAATTTGTCCTTGTCATGCTTCCTTGAGTTCTGGCTTTAATGTCTTATCGGTTTTCGATGTTCGATGCCAACATTTTAATTCAACGCAGTGCAGTCT